>OENT01001097.1:0-57144 GCA_900239685.1 Rotaria macrura | reverse complement strand
GCTATGAGGAAGAAAAATCGAAATCAAATTTGACCGATTTCAGTAGATACCGTTAGCCGTCTATTTGGTCGAAAAACTGTAGACCAATTTTACGTCAGACTTTAAACGTATCTAAAATTTTATTCGATGAATAAAATTTACAAGTCATATTGTTTCTCACAAGAAGATTTAACTTAATCACACGTATATTGACGATGACGCTCTTTACATTAACCATTATAGAACATTTTCCAGTAGAATAATTCAAATTAATTCTGTAAAAATAGGTGGAATTACGAATTAAGATATGAACTGATATCATCTGCAATTTTAGTAGATAAATATGGCTCGAACAAATCCAAAATTTATATCAAACGAGCGAAAGCATAGAGACATTTCAGTTTCAGACGAATATCACATTTTCAAAACTTGTGATGACACAGCACAGAAAAAGATTCTATTAGCGTATATATCATCTTATTTTAATTACTACTTGAATATTATCATGATGATTGTTCAATTGCCTCATTTATTGCATTGTAGATATCATGATTGATTTCATTTCGTTCATACAAAAAATCATCTATTTTCAACCTTGGCATGTGTATTATACGGATTTTTCTGTGTAAATGATCTATAGAATGCGTGCTTGATCTTAACCAATAAGGTAGAAAGTATTTTCGATATGAAATGAATGAGAAAATTTTTAACTTCGATCACCATTTAATGATTAGCATTTGAGGATCGATCAAAATTCTCATAGCTCTACTTGTTCAATACTCTGCATATTTTACTAGATTACAAAATGCTTGCTTACATATAAAGAAAAATCAAGCGTCTACTACATTTTAGAGGGAGACAAGTGAGAGATCTTTCTAAGCCATGGTAAAATTTCCTGTTCAAATAGTTGTTTTTCTTTCAGGCTCTTATTTTCATGACAGAGAATGGAAATATCAAAGCTTCCATTCATTATAAAAAGTACAGAAGTCTTCAACAAAATTTAATAGTGATATCCAAAGCAACAAAAACGTTTTGAAATAACTAGATAAGTCACATACATTGAAAAACGTCATCTCTTGAAAGATTTTCAGCTATCTTCTATCTTGCATTGAGTTAGTGCTTGAGTACTAGTTTTACGAATAAAAACTAAAACACGGAAAAGCTCTTAGCTGATATTAAATCTGACTTAATTTGACAACTACTGACATGCTCTACATGTAAGTCACTTCAAGTTAAAGTTTATTCAAAAGGACATCGCCGAAACATGCCTGTTTTCTATACTCCCATGTATTAAAAACTAATGAGTGCAAGTGTTTTGATACAAGAAAAATAAACTAAGAATAGCAGCCAAATATTCACGACAATTTATATTATCATAATTCTAAATATTCAAAACACACCATAAACACAAAAAACAACCTTGATGGAAAGAACATCATCAATAAACAACCAAAATTTACTACGCATGGTTTACAGGAATGATATGCTTATAATTTTACAGTGTTCAAGTTTAGAGTATCGACGGAAAAAAATGACGAAAAATAGTTGCTTCATTATAATCCCAGTGAAAGATAAGTGAGAGTCTTTTTTCTGAAGAGGATACTAGATTTCAAGCAAATTCTGTGACATTTTGCCGTTTTTTATTAATCTCAATTTTAACTACAGAGAATATCTCAACCTGAATTCTTAATAAAGTCTAAAAAGTAATTCAATATTTTTCAATACTACATAACAGTCAATCTAAAACAATAGAACTACAAGTTTCTGTTATTTTTAAAAGCTGAACTAATTGTGTTGTAAGAACAAATAGTCTACTTTTCGGCATAACAGAGCGACTAACAGAGAGCTCAAGTAGGCACTAGTCTATTGCTTTTTTATTTCATGTTCCCGTTTTGTGTTAGATACAGTTTTTTTTTGACTAATCATTTCCGCATGAACACTTTTTAAGGAAAAGGCTAAGCAACATAAACTCATGCCTCTTAAAGCAGATGTATATGAAGAGAGAAGATTAAATGAAAAGTACAGCTAAGAAAGATATATACTATTGAACATGTTGAATATAAAGGTATACTATTTGACCTATAGAAAGCAATCAACTGTAGATGGTCAAATTGACTCAATGATGTATTGGTCAAAAAGTTGAAACTTTATGTTTCACGAAATAATATTCAAGATTTTATCTTTCGTGATAAGAACTATCTAGGATGTATGCAAAACTATCAAATGTCATAATACTTGCGTAACACTCGCTATTCAAAGTATACATGTATGTATATGTTAAAATGAAACTAATCAATTTTCTTTACATTTTCAAAAAACAGACTGCCTCATTGTTTTTATCAAAACAATCACTTGACTATGATTTTTTACGCATACTTTATTTCAAAATATTGTAACTTTAAAAAGTTAAGATGCAGGATATGTGTGCGTTAATGTCACGAACATGTTTGTTTCGTTAAATTTGTATTGATCGTCACTGTAAGTCAGAAGTAAATTTATCATTGAGACCTAATCATTCGTGATCAAATTTAAAAAGATAATAATATTTAACTATTTGAATATATTGTAATGTAGCTAGTTTCGGATATGTACTATTGAGTGTAGAACATATAAAACCGCCACGAGAATTTTTATCATATGTTTATTATTCGAGAGGAGGAATATATTATTCTTTCTCTTGTATCTCGTAGAGCTATAAAATTCTGTAATCATTGATTTCTATGAAATACCTGCTTTAAACATTTAAAATAATTCAATGCAAAAGCTCTGATCGTGTAACGGCACTGATCATTTGGCAGTACGATAATCCTACATTATATCAAAATCAAGACATGTCTGTTTAATTAAAATGTCACTTTGACGGATGGTAAACCGCCAGCTGTACTTGTTTGAAACGCTTTAACTTTGAAGAGTTGTCCATGTTACAAAAGTAAATACAGAGATATCGCAGCCAAACTTATCTTTTTTAACTTGAAGTTTTTTTTCCAATTAGCGGTAAGTTGACTTAGCCATGTAATAGGTCATGTGAAATATTAAAAAAATATCAAGTAAAAGAGCGTATTTTTTAAAAGATTCTTTTGAACTTCAAAGGTAATTTCTAATTGCAAATAAAATAAACATCTATGTAGAAACAGAATACTTAACTAGATAGATTATGAAAGAATATTGAAAGATCTGTTAATAAACTAATGACTAGTCAATATCTTGTTCATGTTTCTTTTAAGATTTAATCAATACCAATGTGCAAAAATTGACTTTCCCTGTTTTATATAGAATTAAATATTTAGAAACAACAATTATTTGACCTTTAGTCATCATTTCACTTACGATCGAAACACGCCTGACTTGTCCAACTCTCAAAGTTTTGATTTTAGTTTATTTATCTTGAAATCAGAAAAACAATATTTGCTGTTTGATATCGAACATTTCGGGTCAAACGTAATTATTTTAATGAATAGTCAGAATGTTCTACATGGTCAAAATGAAGGAAAAAAGTCATCACAATCGATTGTTTGATGTACTGAACTTACACAACGTTCATGCGAGGGGCATACTATTCAGTTGTATACGTTGTCAAAATAAAAATTTGTTTTTCTCGACATGGTCATGTTTTCAATAAACTTTATGGAGTTCAATCAGTATCAAATGTTGCATAATCTATGATTCGTCTGACAATACGAAAAACGTTGTCAAAAGAACTTAGACTAACTATCTTATGTAATTGTTTATTTGCAAGTAGAAGCAACGTTTTCTTAGATTGACGTTTTTTTCAAATGACGTTGACATTTGGGAATGAGAGAAGGGCACTGAGTACGACAAATTTAAACAACATACACATTTGCTTGATCCAAGGAAAACCACCCACTACGTACCCGTAGGATCATGTGAAAGAATAATCTAGACAAGTTGTTTGTTTTGTAAAATAGACAGTTGTCACAAACAGTGATTTATTAATGAAAACAAAATACGGAATTTCTTGAAATAGTTTGATAACTTAAACTGAGTGTAAAAGATAGCTGTTTAGTAATCATCTTTGATTTTGGCATGTGTGGATTTCTTATTAAGCTTGTGCTCGAATACTCGTTAATTTTTGATGTATTTGAATTAATTTTAATAGATATTGTCGGTCAAGTTTTTCAGCTGACGATTGCGGTGTCTCACCACCAAATGTCATGTAAATGATTCCATCATCGAACAGTTTCATTTGTTCAAGTAGATTCCATAAAGTAGGGCCATCATCATTATTTTCAATGGCATGAAAAATTTGCCAAATTAAATCAGATCTATTTGCCATAAGTTTAATTTTCGTGGCTTCAAATTAAGAAAACAGAATATGTTGGTACTTATTGTTTGTAGTTAATTCATTTTGAAGTATTTTTTCATGTCTCTCGGTTATCGTATCGTTTTTATACCATTAGAAAATGACTTCGAATTTTTTTCCTTCTCGTTCTCTACACCTTGTACAAATGAAAAGGCCAATTGCACATTTACGTCCTCCCCTTCACGTACCTTTTCTTTTTTATGTCGCAGTACATCGTACACTTTATCATAGAGTACAATGAGTGTTTTATTTTATGCGACAAGGCTAAAACTTATGTCACCACCAACGAACATGTTTTATGACTCAAATGAAATTAAGCTTAATGAAAATTTCTTCAATGTGTTTTGTTCATCTTTTGAGATGATTGCAAAGAATTACATAGAAGATTTTGTCTTTTGTAAAATTTTATTGATACATTCATAATTCGATTACAACACATAAATGCTTAGAATAAAGAATAAATATTTATCGCGTTCTTATGTTTTTTTTTGTTAATATCTATCATAAATGTTTGCTGGTATTATTCATTGGGTATAAATGTTTTCGAGTCGATTTCGTGATTTTCATATTGTATGATAACGGTCGGTTGCTGTATTGATGATATTGCTGTTAGTTCTATATCAAAAGATTTATTATCTTGATTCTGTTGAGAAACTATTGGACCACTATGATGATCATTATGGAAACTGGTTAAGAGTACTGTCGATGCATTGCAACTAACACTTGTTCTTCGTCTTCGTTGAACGTTATCTTTATGTAAATATTTTTGTCGACGTGAGAATAATTTCATAATTGTATTATAGAATTCTTCTCTAAAACGTCGATTTGTTAAAACATAGAGAAAGAAATTTGTTGAGAAATATGTTTGTTGTAATATATCAAGTAAAAGATGTGTAAATTTGATAATACATTCATCTAGATTATATTTAAATAATCTTCTTCCAAACGTTTGATTAAAATTGAATGGTAAATTACATATCAAATATAGAATATTTAATACAATAAGCATGGCTGATAAGTGTTTATCTCGTATACGTCTAATACGATGATTTTTATTTAATATTGTTGAAGTTTTTACTGTAACTGCTGTAATTGTTGTTATCATTGTCTTTGCGGTCGTTGTTATTTGTGGAATATCTTGTGCTAAATTATCGGTTGATGTTATTGTTTGCCGTAGATTGGTTAAGTCACTGCTTTCTTCATATTTTATTAAGCTTTGCCGAGTTCGACCCATTGCTAAACGTAATTCTGTATGACGTCGACATTGTATTTGAAAACAAAAACATGAATAGATATTTGATTTTATTGCTGTTTGTGGAATAAGACAGGAAAATAGTTCTTTCATTCGCTTATGAATATTTCTTTGTTTAGAATTCATAATTTCTGAACTTATTGGAATAAAACGTTTAGCTGCACGCATTCTTAAATGTAAACTTCGTACGATGAGAATCGTACATATGATATTCATTAGAAGAGGAAGACAAAAAAATATAATTAATTCAAACAACGGATAGATTGTTGAGAGAAAATAAAAATAAATTGATGTTGGTTGATTTTGATCGTAATAACAGATTGTTTGTTGCACAAGACCATCAGATACTAAGAACAAGAACAGAAGAATTACTATATAGAACTAGCCGTGCAAGTGATTCTTTGACTTCATCAAAAGTCGTGACATGATTATGAATATGAACATCTTTATTTCATTTAAATCTATTCGTAATTTTTATTCACTAACATAATCACACCGGAAGCCACAGACAGAGAATCTCGGTAAGAAAAAGGTATACGTCTTCGGAATTATTTTTTATAAAAAATCTTCGATTATTAACACAAACAGGGTCGCCATTAAAATATTTATCATTTATTTCTGCAGACATTGATGAATAAGCGTAAGTCACTTGCGTATACACAAACGCTTATGTAGTAGTTAAAGATAATTCTAATGTCGTAATTTGATAAATTTCTTCGTTTGAGTCATAATAGAAGTTCCTTTTTAATGAAAGTTCGATTCAAAAAAACTACTGACGTATAATATTTCCCTTTAAAGTAGGTGAGTTTCAAATGCCGATACATAACATTGTCTTCTATGCTTACTAGAATTTTATTTTGATTGTTTTCATATGAAAATAGAACTCGTTTAGCATGTATAGTAATCTTTACCTGAAAATTTTCTACAGATCACATTACTGTTCACTGTCAAAAATAGTAATCTAGGACATTCTGATGCTTAAATAATAAAGAACTTTGTACTCGTAATTATAAATGCTGATACTAGACTTGAAAGAAGACTATAATGTACTGAAATCCGAATAAACTGTTGTCAATACGACTATGCTGCATGATAATCTACATCTTTTTTTAATGAAGAATTCATGTTTCATGCCATAGTAAATAGATTCTAGGACAATCCTAGTTGTTATCTGTTCAGTTTATGAATAATGAATAATGAATAAGAATATTCTTTTATAATCCGTCAATAGTTATTTAGTTTTTTATGTTAAAAAGAGGAAAACTATATTACCTTCATGACCAAATTTGATAAGCCAATGAAAATGATACCCACATAAAATGATAGCAATGATAGATTCTTTCATAAGAACCGATTGAAATGACGATTTCGAAAATCTTCTTTGAGGTCGATTTTTAGTTACTGTTCGTGCACGATCAATATTAACACATACTAAGGTGAATAAACTAAAATGTGTTAAAAAATCTAATGTAAAATGATAAAAACGACATGTATATAGATTGTGTTCGAATTGTATTTTTAAATAGTATGTTAACATCCATTGTAAGAAACGAACTAATGATAGTAGACCATTGGACAAAGATAAAAATGCTAAATAAGCGAATGTCGAATGACAACGTAATGAACTTTGCATAAGAATAATAAATGCCAGAATATTCAATACTGAACCAAAAACGAATAGTGAATAATTATGAACAAATAATAACGGCCGAGATATAGCACGTTGATTCGGACATGGATTTGTTATTTCCAAAGCTCTGAGCGAATAATCCTTCCCATAATGAAAATTGGTGAGATTAGTTGAATTCATTTTAGCTGGATGTAACAATGAGAACTTTTATTCATATTATATTATATACCTACAACAATCCAAAAGAAAAATTTACTTTAATTGCATTTATGTAGTCTTCCTTGCTTTAATAATAAATGTCTAAGAAGTCTTCAAGTTTTTAGTAGAAAAAAACACTTAAATAAAAATAAACGTATATATATCTATATAATTAATGAGAAAAATAGCATATAGAGAAAAGAGAAAAGAAAAGAGAAAAGAGAAAGACCACGGTGATATGATGTGCTCATTCAACCTTTAGTTATCTGCAAAAGATTGATATTCATTAAAATGGAATAGATTTACTGCAAGCATATTTTCTCTTCTTGATCAATTAGTATAGTATGGGTTGTGAAAAAAACAAAATGCAACAAGTTTCTGATTTATGATATTTGCTTTTAACTAAATGAATCGAAAACGTTGTCATTTTTACTCATAATATAAGCTACAACTAATGACAAAAATCTCATGATACATGTATCGTCGATCATCGAAGTCATAGTGAACTAGAATCTCGTTAAAAAATTGTGACAACTATTAACAATTGAGTCGTAAAAAATTGATTTTACACGGTGCGAGACACGAAGAAAATGTCAAAGAAGCAGAAAAAAGTTATATCTATGAATTTGAACAAAAGAAGACTAACACTGTCTATTTGATCTGTCATGCAAAGACTCAAATAATTTCAAGACTAGTCAAAGTCGTTAATTATAAGTTTAGCCATGTGTCTCTCATCTTCAAGCTAAAAACAGACTTAATAAAATTTTGTATAATTATTTTAGTTTTGTACGACTCGTGTCTCCCATAAAAGTCGTCAATGTGCATGTTTTCCCGACTCTAGTTTATGCTCGAGACAATTTATTTTGATGAATTGCACCAGCAAAAATGTTCGCCGACTAGTAGAATTCTTACTACAGTATTGTGATGATTGAAAACTATTCATTCTAGAATTTTTCCATTATTACCATACTTAAGAAGCAGCTTAATGCGAACTTAATTGTTGAAGTAGAAAAACTTTAATAATTATATACTTTAATCGAAAAATTCTATGAACTCATATAAATGGAAAAACATGACTTGTAATGTATGACCAATGGTTTCTTCTATTTTAGGAAACATGCACTAAGAAAAAGTAGACGAAATCTTTCAACAACTTATGACACTATTGGTATTTCAGGTTGTCTCATTTATTTGACAAATATTCATGATGAGTTATGGAGAAAAATTGAAGATCTTCAATACTTACGAGTATGCTGGTACAATTCATTTAATTGCGACTATGAAAGAGAAACTCTATTTCTTATTTAAAAATTGTTTTTTGCTGAAATGGGTTGTGATGATTCGTACTTATTATAGCGTTAAACGTTTGTCCATTAGTTTTGACACCAATGAGTTTTATCTATTTTCATTATATATCAATATGAAAATGCTGTAAAAGCGGAAGCAAAGTCGCATGATTATCTGCAAGCTGGAAGTATTTTATGAAAGATTACCTCACAATAAAAATCTTTTTTATGGATTTTATGAATGAAAACTAAAATAGAAGATTACGGTATTGTTTAAGACAGCCGGAATAGTAATTTGTTGATGAAAATGGCTTGTTGAATTTCAAAAAAATACTCAAATGGTTTCACATATGCTTTTTCTCTTAAGTGACAAGAAATATTGAAACACTTGAAAAGAAAGGAAAGCTTCTGCATCAATAGAATGATAAAAGCCAGAAAAATAGTAATTATCCATTATTTTTTTATAAAGACTCATTACCCCGCATAATATGACAGAAATGAAAACTTTCGCACAAAAAAACCAAAAAATTAATAAAAATTCTAATTATCTTTAACCGAGACCATCAATCATAGCACAGTAATTAAGTAAATTATGAATGAAGACTGACAGATAAGACAGTCTAACACGATTACAAAGAGAAGTATCTATTTCCTTTGATGATAATTAAATCAATTTACTCCGTACACAAAAGATTGTTATTATTACTATTATTATTATTTGTGGTAGCAGTAGTATTGTTATTATTTGTTGAGATTGACAAATTTATTGGATGAAATTTTTGTGATTCATCTACTTGTTCGAAATTGTTCGAAATAGGTGATGATGAATTCGATGATGAACCCGACCTCGGTGATTGTGCTTGATTTAAATCTTTATAGTCTTTTGTTGTTGTCGTCGTCCATAAATTCATAAGACGATCTAATGATGAATGATGAAGCTCGTTTGAAACATTTGTTTGACATCCTAAGAATATTTGTTGAGTATTTATCATCGATAGATCATCGTCACGTATCAGACGCTTTCTTTTATTTGGTTGACGTCGTTTTAATTCGATAGGATACTTTTTTCTTTCATTACAAAATTTATAATACAATTTTCGTACTAGTAATTCAATGCTACCAATAACTGATACGCAATGTGGATGACGTTCAACTAGACGACTGACTATTGAACGAAGTTCATCAGCATTCGGATAACTAAAATAGTTAAAAGAAAACAACTCATTTCTTATGAAGAAAAACTATAATCATAATCGTAATCATGATTAATTATTCACAGTTCGTATTTGACGATTTCTTGATATAAAGCTTGAACGAGAGCATTCAATTGATTCGCATCACCATTACCACTAAGAAAAGCAGCTATATGAGGTGGAAAACGTGGAATAGGAATACCATCCAGTGGTTTTGGTAATAGATCATACATAAGACTATGTTGAGAATGTGATGAATTATCGATTTGATGCACAGGTGATATACTAAAGAAATTTTAAAAACATTATATCACTCAAACAATATTCAGTATTATCAAGCATACGTATTAACGGTTTCATCATAGATTCGTTCAATTTTAATAGTCATTTGTGGCGATGAATCACTTTCATCATGTAAATTTACATTGCGATTGATTGTTGTAGGTGTTACAGCAACATCAGACATTGCTTGTAATTGTAATGGTGTTATCGAATGAGCTGTCGTTGTAATCTTATGAGATGAGAGTAATGTTGATGGACTTTTAGAGATTGATATTATTGAATCTCCATTCGAAGGAACATCTTTCTCACTAGACAAAAATTGTTCAAGTTTTATAAAACAAAAAAGTTCTTTTTATCTCAAAATTATCACGTAGATATTCTTTACAATTCATACAATGAATGTGATACTATTTTTAGTTGAACAAGAATTAGCTGTAGAGAATTTTTAGATTAGATTTTTCTATTGAGATTATGTTTTTGCGAGCATTCATTCTGTAACATGCACTGAAGTTTTGGTCCACTGCATTGACTTACGTTGCACTAAATTTAAAAGATAATTTTACACAGGAGTACTCAAGCAAATAGCGAAGAACAAGAGATGGTGTATTTGAAAGTTAAAACATAATTATATCAGTTAATTGTATATTTGAAGCACTATTGACTAATTTATATGTTTACTTTTCTAATCAAAATAGAAAAATTCATATTTTGGATAAATCGTTGCTTGTTACTGACTTAGTTTAACAGTGATCTTTCTACAACGAGCAAAGTCGTTTTGTTTCGATTTTTAACCGTAGTTTTCTTTGGTATCATTGAATTAAAAGATCAAAGAATAACAACATCAAAATTATGATACAGATACAGCGAACTTTCATGATATTAATCTATTAAAAATTGTATTCATTAATAAGCTGGTCTCTTTTTCAACGTAACACTAGGCATTCTATTTTAAAATTATTTAATGAAACATTATTTTATTGTAATATAGTAAGAAACTGAAAAATTAATAAGTGGATAGCTTGTTATGGTCAATTACTTACGTATTGAATTTGGAAACAGACTCATTTAATACAGAATTCAAAGTTTTCAGGATATGTTTCTCTGTTCAATAGATGCTCATTCATCGAGAAGTTAGATAAAAGAAATTAAGGAAATTTTCGACATTGTCATGCGACCTGATGCACGTTTAGGCAACACTATTCATGAACTTGACATGGGACATACAGCTCTGTCATAAAATTCTAAGTCTACATGAGCTTAAAGATACTATTTTTATAATTCCGGAACGTTCTTATCAAGAAAAAAGGGACTTGAGCTTCATATAAAACGATCTCAAGTGTTTGATAGAGTACAGAATAATCTGTCTGGTCGTACTTTCGTAATTTAGGTTTCTATCGATCGTATTTGCTTCGATATCTTTAGAATGTTTTGTTTATTGTTCTGTTGAGTCCTAATCTATAAAACATCACATTACATATCCAGCGGAATCTGCAGAATTTTTAAAGTAAAAAAAAGATCAGATATTCTAATAATTACAATATTTCTATTACAGTTTGATCACCATTAACTGATCGAAAGTAAAAGCGATGAAAATAAAATATCTACGACATTCACTAACATGTCTTATTCTAAAAATATGTCTAGTTATCATTAATTCATGTCTACAGTGAAAACATATTAATTTCACTGACTCGTATCGTGTATCATAAACAATGTAGCATGACTATCTCATTTAGTTTTGTAGAGAAATTTGATCACCAAGACATGTGTATTCTTGCACAACTAGTTTATGTATATCAAAAGCTCGAGTCATGGAACACAAGAGCTCTGTGTTCTGCCACTAACATTCTAAAAAATCTAAACTTAACACTTATGCTCCTCTACTTTCTCCATGTTGCTCATTCAATCTTGTTTCATAAATGTAATCAATAGTAAAGAATATCGATGGAAGCGTGCGATGATTATTTTCGATAAATTAATAAATGGAATGGTTTCACTATTCAATATAGTACTCTGAACTTTAAATAAGTCATATCTTTTTCTTCTATCAGTTAGCTTACATCAATACTTGTAAACGACCTTCGCACGGTATTCGTTTGAATGATTCAATATCAATATATTCTCGATATTGCTCATGCCACATTTGAATAATTAGTGTTGCTTTTGTTATTTGTTGTAGTTGAAATTCTTGAACTAAAAACATAAATGTTAAAAAATTTATCATCCACAAGAAAAGAAGAAACATGGAACAATTCAACTTATTAAATATTTAAGATTTTCATGTGAAATTCCATTTTGCTGATGATAGTATTCACTTGTTATTGGCACTTCAATTATACGATTTCGCTGACGAAATCGACATAAATATATCATAGGTGTTAATTCCAATGGCGATCTACTTAAAACAAGAGAATAGAAAGAATACAACATGATCAATATAATTTTGACTACGATTTATAGTTTTGCTTAATTTCAGTAATAATCTTTCAACTTATTCATAATCGATGTTTTCTTATAAATTATTGATTAGTACTAATAAAAGATCACAATTCTTCTACAACTGATAATAAACTGTTTAGAGTGTTGCGTTTCATGTTACTACTAATATTTTTATTAATTAGTATTAAATATTTGATAAGGATTTAGTCATACACTTATATCATCATTTAGTTTCATCATAGTGGCCAAGCATAGATTAGAATATAGGTTATTTTTTAACAAATTATCAAACAAATGAAAAACAAAGAATCGTAAGGAATACTTAACTATCTACAGTGAGATGCAATTCACTGTCAGTGTTTTTTCTTTTTCTTTCATAGATTAGTGATTTAAGGCATTTCTATGTTTAATAAGATATGATTACGTACCGTGATGAAAATGATGTTTCACGAAATATTGTTGACTTTTTATTCATCATTACTCGGTGTTAAATGGAGATGGATTGAGTGTATGCATTTTTTTCACGAGAAAAAAAGAGACACATATACATATAAATATATGAAATAACAAATAAAGTATCTTTTATCCTTTCGACGGTATCGTTTGTGTCGTTGGCACATATACATTCGGCAACTTAATACATCAGACATCACCTGTGCTATGCAAGAGTATAGGTAGAACTCTGTGCCAGAATAAAACCATAAGCAATGATGAGAGAATAATATGCTTTGTTTTCATTCTAATCGACCGTTACATGGTTAAACAATACTAAATTTAATCTTTAAGTTATACAGAAATAAATCTGCATACATACAACGGTCCATTTCGATATTATCACTTGTCCGTGTCACTTCAATAGATCCAATTACATTTCTCTCATAAAACGCTTTTTTCTGTATAATCAAACAAGATACTCTCTAATGGTTGATTTTTTTCGTTGGAGAAAATTTTTTATTCTTAACAAAAACAAAAAAAACAACAAATAGTGTCTTGTCTTTTGTTTTTCTACTCATTTTTCCGGTTGTTGATTGTTGTCTGTCAATTGAAGATATGCTAAAGCATTCTGTTGACATGATCGTAGAACATGTGTATCCGATTGAAATTTTCCATTCAAAATTTCTTCGCATTGCTGTCGTATGTGTTTATCTGATGCAGTTCTTAATAGTACCAATTCGTACAAGGTCGCATTTTGTGCATGACAATATTCAGGATCATTGAAATCCCAAAGATATTTAATTCCTGAACCGGAAAATTCATTATCAAACAATTGTTCGGTTACCAACGTTGATATTGTTAGCAATGCTTTAATCATAACTAAAATTGCACTAATGGATTTATTTGATTGTAAATGTAGAATCATTGTTAATAAACGTTTTACAAAAGCAAGTAGTTTATTTTTTGATAATTGTTTATAACGATCAAGTAACATCAATTGTATAAGTTTAACAACAAGATCAATATCCGTGTCGGCTGGACATGGTAAAAGTAATGAATAAAACAAAGCATAAAATCGCTGTGGATCAATATGTATTAATACTTGTTGACGATTTAATATTGAAAAAACAGTTATTAGACAGTGAAATTTAGCACGTTGATTTAAGCCAGTCTGTTCCGATGATAGTTCATCATAAAAACATGTTATTAAGTCGTCCATATACTCAATATTTATTAAATTAGCAAATTTAGCTAGACCTTCACATACACTTGGCATCAAACGTAAATTAAGACGACGTTTCAATAAACGAAAATAATTCAAAAAAATCAACTCAATTATTTGACGATTTAATTTTAATCGTTGTTCTTGACGATTGGCGAGGGTTTTATTTTCAAGTAATTTATTCAATTCTTGTTTTTCTTTATGTTGACGGCGATCACGACGTGATAAATTTTGTGCACGATAATCAGGTTTTGAGGATTTTTCCAGTTTTTTTTCTTCTATTGGAGATATTTCACGAATATTAAGTGAAATAAATACATTGAGTACACATGGTTCCACAGCATAGGAACGAGTTTTTAATAAACGGGTTACAAGGCGAACAACTTCAAGAGACAATTCGCCTGTACGATCATTACGAAGAAGATCCGAAATACAATTACAGCATTGCTCTCCTACGATTGAATCACTAGAAATAGAAATAAGATGCACATGTTAATTAAGAAGTTCTAATCATTATATTTATACTAATCTAATAGATTTATATTCGAAATGAACAAAGTTCGATGCAAACATTCAGTAATAAGTTTTAATTTATACTTAATTTTCAGTTTACTTCATCGAATATAGCAACAAATCGAAGTATCCATATTTTTTACTTTCATTCACTGTTTAGGACAAATAGTATGTACGGATGTATGTTCATTGAGAATAAGAAAATATCATTTACTTATTCATCAATTCGAATTCACGCAACGAAATGGACAAATTTTAATAAGAGTCTTCGCAAAACATTACTGATTCGTGAAAAAAAACCGTTTAATTTTATATGTTCCGTTGTATACCGAGAAATGGGTTCGTGTTTGTTTTGCATAGTATTAATTGTGTCCTGATTACGAGAAATAAAGAAGAATGAATTCATTGAGGATATAAATATATCTGTAATGCATTCAACGAGAGTATAAAAACGCTTCGGAATCTTCTCATGTGCTGTTGAATTAAGAAAGTGTTCTGGAATGATTTTCTCTTTTCAAATCGTTAACAAGTAAAAGCATTCTTCCAGAAAAAAACACGATAAACTAGACGTTTTAAAACATAGCTTTATACAAAAAGAAAATGCAAACTTTAACATTCACTGTTTTTCATGCTTGAATATCCAAAATACGTCATAGTTTTTTTTAGATCTAAAATCAGTTTTGTCATTTCGTTGATTTATTTAAATAACTAAGGAAGAATTATCTAAACTAATCACGATATGACCTTCCAATGCAATTTTAAATGCAAGATCCACTTTGATTGAGTCGATTAAGCATGAGATCATCAAAATAACAGATATTGAAATCAGAAAATATATATTAATGACTAATGACTCTTTCTTTTTTACGAAACTTTCTTCAGTCTACATTAACTAGATTCGTTTATCTAGTTTTCACTTATGTATACAATGACGTATAAAAATGAAAAAAAATCATGATACAAAACATCGATCCTTAGATCTTCCCATAAGTGTACGTGCGCTAAGAGAAATATCCTGATCATTCAAGTATAATATATATATATATACAACGTCTAAATGAAAGTATGTCAGAATAAAAGAAAACCTCGATATTGATAATAATGCAAGTAAAACTATTTCGAATTTTATTCATGCAGTATAGTTGATTTTTTTAAAATAGATTTAAGTTTTTAAATGAAAAAATAAGACTCTCTTACCTACTAGCCATAAACTGTATCACAGTATTAAGTAGATTAGCTCGAAAATTGAAATGATATAAGTAAGTTAATAGTTTGCATAAACACTGAATAGCTAAATGACCAAGATTAAGTTTTGATGGTTCGAGAGAAATTAATTCTTTATGTTTATTTTTTGTTAAATGATTATTGGGAAGATTTTTCTTAGCACATTGTTCAAGGAAATGAAGAAAAAATTGATAATGTTTTAGTAATGTTTGTTCGAAATGTCGAATTACTTTGACATCTTTAGACAAATTTTCTTTCTTTGCTTGTTTTTTATTTTTCATATGTTTAACTTCATCATCGTCATCTTTAGTTTGCTCTTTTAATGAACGTATACGATAGCCAGGAACAATATCACGAAATAGTTCGACTAATGAAAGCATTGTTAACTTTCTTATGGTCATCGATATTAATGGATCACCAAGATTCAGTAGCAAACGTAATTGTTTAAGATTTGATATTTCTTCATAAGGACTTTTCATGATCAAATCACATAAACTAACCATTTGTTGTTTGGTTTCATTCAATTTTTTATCACGTTCAGCTATTAATTCGATAATAGACACCGGTTTTGATGGTGGTGTAGCAGAAGGAACCAATGACGATGTAGGCTCTTCTCGATCCTCGTCATCTTCATCGTCTTGAATCTCTTGATCAACTATGAGTCTCGACTGAGCAATAAGTTGTCCACGATCAGTCTTGATTGGTAATAATGGTCGTTGTTGATTTGTATTATTAAACGATGAACGTGGTAGACGTTCATATGATTCTAAATATTCATTGTCATCTTCATCATCTGTTTGGATATTAGTTTGTTCGTTTTCTTGATCCGACAACATATCCAATGGTAAAATAAGACTATCATCATCTTCGTCTTCGATCATATCATTTTCCATTGTTGACAATTGTTTTTGGGGTTGACTTTTCTCTTGTGATTTGTTACTTTTATATATCGAAGAATTCTTTTTTAATGGTACATTAAATTTAACTTTTCGATGAAATTTCTTTTCTTGTTTGGAGATTTTACCAAGATTTGTTTGTTTTTTCTTTTCACGTGTCATTTTTGAACGTGATTTCGGTTTGACAGACTTTTTCGAAGCTTTCACCATTTTTATTATCAATCTAAGAAAAATTTCATAGATACAAAATGATGAATATGCTGGTGTAAAGAGTAAAGAGGTTAGTGTTTCTATTCGTTGGTGAAAATAAATGATCGAATGCAAATCGATGCCTTCAAATATATGCTTAGATATGAGCGACATCTCAAGATTGTATTTATATTTATTGATAATTTTTTGTGAAAATTGTTTTCTCGAAATCGATACTATTGTTGTATAGCCACAATATGAAAGAATTCAAAATTGTACGTTGGTTACAAGTCAATATCAGTGTTTAAAGAAAACTTGAGATTTGATATCGTAAACTGCGCCTTCAATTTATCTCGTCAATCTGAGTTTTATAGTACAAGCTGTGCTCTATCCATCATTGAAGAAATTAGGCTTCTAGGACTTTCTGTTCGCACGCAATAGACTTTGACAATTTGTGCGAATACGTTTGCATCAGAGTTTCAATTTAATTCATTCAAGAACAGTTGCAATCACCATGATCACAATAGATCAACATCGATGATTACACTTTTCACTTATCTGTGACAAAGTACTCGTATACCGATACAATCACTATCATCAATCTTCATTATAATATTGCAAGTAATACGTGGCCACAATGTCTAACGTTTGAAAGAGTAGTAAAATTAGTTGCTTGATATGTGATGCAATAGATCATTGAATCAAATACGAATATCAAACGTCTATTATTACAGAACATGTTCTTCTATCAGTGACTAATGAAAATTGTATTGAGCGTGTAACTACGGCTGTAATAAGTGAAACTTTTTCTAAACGCCTTGAATAAGTTGTTCTTTACCACGAAGGAAGATGTTTTCACTTTGAATATTCTGAATTTATGGCTCAACTATGGAACCTAAACCATGAATGTTGTGATTAATACAATATAAGATATAGATGCTACTATCTTGAATCAGTCATAGAACCAACCAGCAATTGTTTAACTACTCGTAAATAATACATATTCAGCGTGTATGATTCCACGTATTACTTTGAATAGTAATTATGAATAAAATAATATTTATCGATATAATATGCGAATTGATTCAATAAAATATCATCAACTAATATATTAATAGATTTTATGCAAGACAGAAGAGCGTACTTCAATTTAACATACAAGTAGTTATTTCAAAAGTAAAAATGCACAATCTTTCGACTTAGCCAATCACATCAGAACAATCTTGACATCAAGTCAACTTCAATCTTTCGTGCAACTACTTATTTATATTCATCTTACGTTCAGATAAGTTTTTACTGAGCGTATTAATTATAAATAAGAATGAGAACATTAAACTATCCATATGTATTTAACTTTAACTATATACGTATTAATAGTTCATTTCCAATGAAAAACTGTTGTGATTTGAAAAAACGATTCACTAGTAAGTGATGATGCGATAGCTATCTCACAGTGGTATACGTCAATTCTAGAATTTGTAGTCCGTTTTTCATTCATATGAATATGTTGTGAAAAATTTTACTTTCAATTAGTTTCAAACAATCACTTCGGCGATTGAGCTGAAGAAGATTTATCAAAAGTTACTGCTTCCTTTGTATTCTGATTGATAATCCACATAATACTTTGTTTTCAAGGTAATTATATTAGCCATTCAAACAGACACTTTCCAATATTGTTTTAAAGAATTTAGAAATTATTTTAATGCACATGTTTAGCATCCATCTGAGAAAAAGACGCTTCGTTTTCTTTCTCTCATAATTATTAATTTCACTGCAGAATTTTCTACATGCTTTTGTATGTAACAGGGAAAAAAGAACAAAAAGAAATACATGCATAGCTGGATGAGAACTAGCATATGTAACTATGTCACTCGTTCAAGTATTGTCAACGTCAGAAGCTTGTAATTGCATTTTATGAAATCAACACTGTACTTGTTTTTGCCTGATTACATTAAAAAACAAAAGAGAAAGAGAAAGAAAATCGAGTCTTTTTTTGTCATGTATTTATTTATGTCCGAAGCAAATATAATCATTGATAACGATGCCGTAGGTGTAAGAAGAACAAAAAAGACAGGGCGTCGAAAGTAACTGCATAAGAAGGATCTATCAAATATATGTATGCTTACAAATACGGTCTATATTAGTATTATTAAATTTACTAATTTATGCAGGAATTCATTCGGATAAAATATTTATTGGCGCTGTTCAATTTTCTATACAAATAGATATATATATATATATACATATACATGTATATATTAGATTACATATGTATGTATCAATAATGGTTCGGTCTACTAAAAATACAACAAGTGTCGATATGAATAATGATACTTCAGGTAATATCAGTACGCATTTTTGCATATTTGTAAGACCGGATGGTGTTTGTCATATGACAAATAGCGGAGCTTTTTCTTGCTTGATATAACAAATGGTACGATACAAAAAAAAACCGACAAACCAATGTTCGCTATGCTCCTGTTGCACAAATGTCAGCCTCAAGGACAATAACAAGAGTAGGCCACTGGAGTTTTGTT
Source organism: Rotaria macrura (assembly GCA_900239685.1). Taxonomy (NCBI): domain Eukaryota; kingdom Metazoa; phylum Rotifera; class Eurotatoria; order Philodinida; family Philodinidae; genus Rotaria; species Rotaria macrura. Next base: position 37,548 of record OENT01001097.1, on the reverse strand, counting down.
TTTTTATGAAAAAGAAAAGCAAGGATTTAGTTCGAAAATTCTTTTATTTTATTCATTTATTTATGCATTCTTCCAGATACGATGTGCGTAAAAAGCATTTTCATATTACTTACGTTCTTCTTTTCTCTTCTACACTATTACTTATAGTTCCGAGGTAACTCTTTTCACAACCCAATTTCACCACCAGACTCGACGTCGTCTTTCAAGAGTAGTTTACCGTCGTTTCAAACATTGTCATTATCCTCTTCATACACGGACGCTTCTACTTCACAAACATCAACACATAGTAATAACATTCATACATATTATTACTCTCAAAAACATTCGACATCACAGTTAGATTTACATAAATTTGAAAATCATCCAAATCTCATGTCTTCGTCAATATTTCGAACCTCATCATTCCCAGTTTCAAGACCGGGTTTATTTAATCAAAAGCGTGACAAAGAAAAATCCGAATTATCAACCTTAAATGATAAATTTTCTGATTATGTTGAAACAGTCCGATACTTGGAATCGCATAATAAAAAAATTCAGATGGATACTAATCTTCTTAGTGAAAAACAACGTGAAGGATGTCAAAAAATAAAAAGCATGTTTGAAACAGAATTAGCACAATTAAAAGAAACAGCAGCACAATTATTAGCAGAGAAAAATACTGTATTCAGTACTGCTCAAAATACAAAGGTTGGTATCTCGTTCTATAAATAGTTAATAATTTAATTCTCGAATGAAAAATCAGACACTAATGTGCTGCATTTTATAAAATATTATCATTTATTCATAAATTTTAATCATCAAAATTTAATTTACTATTTAGGGTTCCGTTCATGAATTAAAGCAAAAATTAAATCAAACGTTTAAAGAATGCGATTCATCAAAATATGAAACTGAAAAAGTCGAAAAACAATTGTCCTCAATTGAAGGTGATATTCATATGTTTAATCGTCGTCTTGCTCATCAAGATAACGAACATACAAAATGGAAACAATTTATAACACATATTCAACGTCTTATGCAACAGGCTAAAAATGAAATCCACAGTGAAGTGTCTGCTCGTGCATCATGTGAGCAAGCAACAAAACAATTACGTACGGATATGGATAGGATACGTGAACAACAGCAAAAAAAAATTAATGAATTCAAACAATCATCATTTGTTTTAAGTGTAAACTCGACAAATGAACGTGCACTTATGTTTAAATCAGAGTTATCGAGTGCTATAAGAAGAATTCGCCAAGATTTTGAAAGACAAAATGATTTACAACGTGATGAATTTTATGAAAAATTCAAGCGATCCTATGAAGAATCAATTCGACAATATCCTGAACTTGAATCTTTACTATTAAGTGAACGTGAACAAACACGTATTAGACAAGAAGAAGATCAATTACGTTCAGAAATTCAACGTATACGAACACAAAGTGATGGATTAAAACAAAAACATTCAGAATTAAAATTACGTATACGTGAATTACAGATCAATATTGAAATGAGTGAAGATGAAAATAAACGTATTCAACAAATACAAGAAAATCAAATAAATCAATGGAAATTAAAACATGAAAAAATTGGTAAAGATTATGAAGATGTTGTAAACAAACAAACATCATTAGAACATGAAATCGATACGTATAGAAATTTACTTGAAAGTACGATGAAACCAGTTGTTGACAATATTGCCAATGAACACAATACGGTTGCTGCTAATCAATCGAAGAAAGAACAGAAATACGATGGAAAAAATCATAAACCTTTTTCGTCGAGTACAGATTCAATATTATCAACATCTTATCCTACAAATATATATAGTGCAAATGCATTTGTTTCTTTTATGAATCCTAATCTCAATGATAATGATAATCAATCAATATATTCATCAACACCTATTATAGATGGTTCAAGAACAACAACAACAAGTAGAAATCATTTTGACAAAAGCAAAAGTGTTGAAGATTTGTTTGATAAAACTAACAATGGGGAACAACACACTGCAGAAAACAATGGAAATACAACGAATACTATCTCTTCATTGAATCCTCGACCTCCGATATTTACCGAATCACGACGAAAAAACTGATTGATTGAAATTTTTTTTCATTCAATAACTCCACAGCTTTTCTATGGCTTTTTAGAAATTTTTCGATGTTAAATGAAGTTTATGAATGAAAAGAAAGGGTATTTACAGAATATTTAATAGGAGAAAGTATAGAACAAATCCGAACACTTAGACTATCGTTTACATTTTTAAATAAATATTGAGAAAAAAAAAAGAAATATTTGTTTATGGGGTTTCTACATTTGCAATCGATTGAAATGAAGTCAATCTCAATATCGTAAAAGGTTTTGTTAATGTTATGATTGGTTGTAATCATAAACTTTATAAAAATACGGAGGACATAAATTATAAACAACATCAACAATAAGAAACTGTGTGATGATGTAATATGAGTTGTTGCAATATTTTTACAGTTATTCATGTTACTAATCTTTGTTATTTAAAACAATGATGAAAAGAAGATTGTAGATTGAATACGAAATTGTTAAAAGGCCATATTTAATAATTAAAACGGAATATTATAGACTTTGTATCGATAAAACTCTTTTATCGTACTAACGGTTGATCATGTGTTGACAATTACTTATATTATAGATGATCTTTGTACAATATTGATATTCTTGATAACACGAGTAATTAATCATATGTCGATAATGAATTTTCTACAAATGATCGATGTCAATGTAATATTTGAAATATTAGTCTTAAAAATTCTGTGTAAACAGACAATTTGAATAGTATAATAATCAGTTTTGTGCTGCTGAATATTCACATTTGCAAATATTTTGAAAGAATTGTCAGTATTTATTGATTTTAACTTCAAGTCGTGAATAGAAGTTTTTAGTCTGTTTAAAATACTTGAAAGTGATTATGATTTTTTTCATATCATATTTCATAAAATGAATTTCTATCCTAAAATGACATAGAAAAGTTGATGATTATTTAATGTCATCAAAGAATTACGGCATTTGATTTATACAAAGTTCAGACAAACATAAATGAAGAATTGTCTTTTGTTTTTGTATCAGACATTTACATGATACGGGGTTTACATAGGAAAATAACATCTTTAATATCAATCAAACCGTCTCCATCATCAATCGCAGAAGTGTTAATTCTGGATAATTCTATTTAAAGTTATCTTGTACGTTGTTTTTGTTATTGATATCTTAATATCCATTTTCTTCTCCGCAATTCTTAATATGCTTAACAAGATGTGTAGATTTCATTGACAAAAGGGTTACGGTTAACAACTAGTTTCCGTATCTATGACTTACTATGTCTGATGCATCATCTTCTGAATATCTCATTCCTTTAGAATCATGTCCAACATGATTCCCTATAGAAACTCAATCGATAGAGACAATCTCCATGGAGTTATGAATCAAATACTTATTGACAAAGCATAGTTACTAAATGTAAACAATAGTAGATATAACTCAGAGAAACATAAGAAAAAAGATGTAGGAATCTGAAAAAATCTAGATAAGACATGTCCTAGAAATAATGTATACACTGTATAATTACATGTGATTGTCAATGAAACAAGAAAAACCATTTGACATTGAACAAAGAATCAAATTTTCGATTGGATTTTGAGACCACGTGACTAAAGTTAATCTAGTAAAAAGAGCTAAGAAAAATATGTAATTGATGTGTAACAGATATATTTTATATTTCTTTTTGAACGATCATAAAAAAAGCAATAAACTCATTACACAGTAGCTACAAAGAAAAAACAGCTTTTTTCAGTGTATTCAAGTCATTGTGATTAGTTTCAGTATCATTTCATTTACAAATTCTTTTCGTGAGCATCATTCACCCTATCGAACGAAGACACAGCTGCAAATGACTGGCACAGCTGATACGAACAATTACTAGAAACTACTGTTTACCACTATTAAATTCTATGATTGGCATCAGTTTTTTTTTTGTATTAACATGGTAACTACCAGTGCTATTGTTGCTACGACTAGCATTGCTCATAGAATCCTTCGAACTATTATTCAAATAGACATAAGTCTCAGTGTATTACTTAGAACAGACACTCTCGTCGTTTTAGTTATCTTAATGCCAGCAACAGTAATACCTTTCAACAACATAAGAACTAAGTTATCAAGCGTTTATTTTCTATCTTTAGAACGTCTAGATGTATGATTCCTTAATGATAGACATGTTTCATATAAAAAGAAGTTTCTTGTGTTATTTTAATTTTATTCTTCACATTTAACATTCAGATTTAACAAAAGTGTTCTTTTTCAAAATGATAGCAAGAAAATCTTTTAAATAATTATTTGTTGAATAATACAGCGTCATGCGGTCGTTGAGCTTAAATGAAGTTCTAGACAATAGGAACTTTCAATAGAATGTATCGATAAATTCAATCGATTTCACAAATTAGAACCTTTGCATTGCATTAGATCAATTGCAATAACTCGTTTGTTTTGATTATTCGTATTCAAAATAGTATTCAGAAGTATCGCATTCAATGTCTTCTCTTTCAATTTACATATCGAATCGATGCGACGAATAATTGCTTATCAAATTCATTGATGAAGAAAAACCGATAAATCAATTCTTCTTTGTATTTGATTAACATACTTAAGTTTATAGTCATCCTTCGATCAAATGAAAATCATAATGAATTTTTCAATGCATACAAAGTTGAAATCGTAAGCTATAAATCATACTGTTCACATAACATTACAGTTTGAAGTACGATTAGACTGATTCAATAAGATTGAATCATTTTGCAACTATATTTTCATGAAAAAAAAAACAATGAACGATTTAGTACAATTGTATATGTCAAGTCTACATCTTGTAGCCATTTTGATATTTGCTCGTGTTCTATTAAGCAGACAATAGGTATTATTGATCTCTGTTATCGAATGAACTTTGCGTAATGACCATAATGTTCGACTTGAATTTTAACATAGATATTATGATAGTGTACATGCTTAATGCCTAAAGTATAGGTATGGAAAGGAAATTCTTCTTTTTTCTCTTTCACCGTTTATCGCTATTTGGGTCGCCTTTTTCTACACTCTCATTTCTTTCTTCTCTACAAGAAAAAAAAATGAGAACACGCGAATAGGTGTTTTTCTTCATTCGATAGCCATCAGTCAGTCGAAGGTGTTATAGTTGACCGTCGTGTGCATATTATTACTTGCTTTCTTTTTACTCTCTACATAAAAGTGACCTTGACAGTTGACAAGAACATCTATCGGTCACAGAATTTCCTCATTAAGTTACAATCAATGGCGATTATGATTGACGAACAATAACAACGCGTACGTTCGTGATCACTCAAAAAATATCTCATTCGATTCTATCTTTTATTTTAGCTTTAATTAGTCTAATCTAAAACGACAAGAGTAACGATGGGTACATGCTACAGCAAACGTTCAGCATGTTACGATTTAACACAAGATCATCATACAACAACAATCTGTATGTTAAATCCGCCTCAGACACCACCGGCTACATTACGCCGTTTCAGTAGTCTACGTCATAGTATGAAATCGTTTTCATCTATGGCATGTCAACGTCGAAGTTTCTATAATAAACCAATAGCAATTATTAAGCAAAAACCAACAACTAATCATTGGTGTATTATTAAATATAATGAAACGAAAGAAGCACTCGTTTAAAATTTTTTTCTTTTGCTACCGGTGTAATAGATATTAAATGTACAGGGTATTATATCGACGTGTTTATGATTTTAGTTTATACAGCAAGTATTGTTTGTTGTTCTTTTAATGTTTTTTTTCTTTTTTCTTTGTATTCACATTAAAAACCGATACTGAAAGAAAAGTAATAACAAAAGACAAAAAAAAACAGCTAAATGCGTGTACACGATTGCATATTGTTATTTTCTTTTTTCGTCAACAAATTGATCAAGGACGGCACCCGCAGAGAATAAATAAGATTCGATTATAGAACATTTCGTCGTAGAGAATATTGTGAGATCAACCACATCAGATTTGAAAACCTTTTGTCAATGAAAACCATTTAAAAAGAATGCAAACATATATTCCTTCTATATTGTCAATATAAGGAATGCCATTTAAGACATTTATCAATGAAAAACAAAATTCCTATATTCGGATAACTTTTGTGTTAGTAAATGTATCTCGTAATGATATAAGATTATGGGCCAATAATGAACCATATGTATTTTCATACCATTGTGTTGATCGGCCACTGAAAATACAATCGAATCATCATAATTTTATTGTTTTTCAAATGGCAGTAAAACAAAATGGCAAACCTATAATCAGCGCAAACAACTTGAGTAACTGTTGTGTGTCCAGGTTGTGTAGTTGATGGTTTTATATAATAATGCATATCATAAGTTACGCCAATACTACCTGGCAGAAAATGATTTTGTAAATGATCAATCGATACAGCACTAATGAGTATTGCATTGGTATTAGATGCCGATGGTAGTGTTATTTTTTTGGAAAAACTATTCAAAGAAATAGAACAATAACGTTGATTTTCTAGGAATCGAATATTAGAAAAGAAAGCGGATCTCTCACCGAAATTCACAAAAGGATCGAACAGGAATAAAATCAAGGAAACTCAATACATATTGCACTATTTCTTTATCTTGATCAATTTTTTCGACTGTTCGACTTTCAGCAAAATGATTAATCCATCGATAATATTCATGTAATATTCGTTGCTGAATTTGTTTTACATTCGTATTTGGTATATCAATTGAACATTTCCATGTTGGTAAGTTATTTGCATTGCCATTTGAAATAGATGTAACCGACGGCTTATGTATGAATAGATTAACACCATCGATACTTGTTTGAACATTTTTAAATTTTGTACTTGACAAACGCTATTTAGAAATAAACAGTATTGTTTGTGAAACCTTTTATCCTTATTTTTCTATTACTTGAAGAAATTCTTCGCTATGTTTAGCAATATATTCCTTCATATGAAATTCACCATGACACGTTCTGCAGATTAGATCATCAAGTCGTTGGACTCGTCGTGGTGATGGCAATTTAAGTTCATCAGTGAGTGCACTTGGAACCTAAATGTGCATAAAATTGACAATTGAATAAAAGCATAAATAAACTGATTCTTCACATACTCGACAGAGTAAATCAACATTGAGTATCATTGTTATGAGACATTGTTCTAATACTAATCGTTCGTTTTCTTGCTGAATAGTATCAAATTTATCTTTTCTCCATTTCCACCAAAGAATTTTTGATGTTGTCTGATTCATATCATAAAAGGATTGAAAGACAGATGGAAGAAAAATTCGTGCCAAATTTCGACAAGTTATCTTTGTAAAACAAATACAGAGATTAATATTCAATATCTTTCTAATTGTCTTTGTTTTTCTTTAACTTACTTGATTATTTCCTGATCGTATGGATATGTCAAGTAAAAATCGAAGAATTGTTTCAAGTACTTCACGATTTTCATCAGGTAATATTAAAAAAGTATAACGTATTGCTAACAATTGCTCTTCTTGTGTTACAGCTAAAATAATAATCTCATATAAATAAATATATATATATATATATATATTAATATTTATTAATTTATTTGTCAATAAAATAAAAAGTATTTTATTACATTTCAGTAAATCACATAATAAACGTGTAATTGATGGTGATACAATACATTCCGGTAATTCTCTAAAATATTGTCGAATAACATCAGCAACAACGAATGGTTGATATTCATCAAATTTAATTGTTTCTAAATATGATTCTCCGTAATCATCATTTGTTATTTCAATTTTTCTACGTAAATCATCAATTTTAGATTTGACACCCGGTTTACGAAATAACCCATCACATTTACCAGCATGTAAACGAATATACTGTAATGCATTTATTATTGCTATTGGAAGGATATGTCCTGTTGTTTGTTGATATATACGTAATGGAACACCAAATACATGTTTACCCTTCCATGTTATAGATTTAGGCAGTTTATTTAATTTTCCAATGGTTCTAATTGAATAATTCTGATTGTAGTTAAGTTAAATAGACTTTCATAAACTTACATCGTTTCATAAATATGTACATGATCGGGATTACAGTTTTCTTGAGAGAGTTTTAATAATTTCGACAAAGCTTCACAAAAGACATAGTATCAAAGAGTATAGTTAAAATTTCTTATTTTTCATTTTCTATAATAATTACCTGTCTCTCTTAGACGATTGATATCATTTGACAGAAGTAAATGAATATTTATTTCACTATTATCGTTGCGCATTGTTATGATTTCGATTAAATTATTCTGATCGACTTCTTCTCTAGAAATAAAAAAAAAATATGAACAAAAATCTTATATTTCAAGCGTTATTGAAATTAATTTTAAAGGAAAGAAAAAGTCATCTAAATCAAAACATTGACCTTGTTTGTTCATATTTAGAGAAGCCTTCTGAATCATGCACGTTGAAGGTCATCTTATCGAAAGAGAATATGAAAAAGAAATAGGTTCCTTAGGCGTTTAAATTCTTCAAAATTCAATTACTCGAAATAGAATAACAAAAAACAAGTTTGTGTCTATGCAGTTTGTACTCTTACTGATATGAGAATATTAATCTTCAGTATTATAGTTAACCGAGAATAAGCGATGAGAAAAAAAATTTGTTCTATCATTCTATATCTACTGACAAGAGATCTTTATGACGCAACTATGCTACACACATGCCCAATCGACTAAAAAGACACCATCAGCAGTACTCGAGAAAGACAGACATAGGTTGTTATGTATATATATATATATATATAAATATATATGCGTGTGCGTGTGTGCGTGCCTAACTTTTTATCAGACTGTATCGACTTACGTAGTTGTCTATGGCACATTACCTTCGAATTCATCGTTGTTGACTCGCACAACAGTAATAACAAAAAAAAAGATTATGATAATTGGTATGCAAATAGAAAAGTATGCTTGATAGCTATAGAACATTTTTAATCAGAATACATAATAAATGCATAATTCAACTTGTGATACTTATTCATATTTCCAGTATAGTTGATTATGAGCGAACAGTAGATATAGCCTACATTTAAGAATATAGCTAAGCTTTTATTTTTCCGACTTATATTTTTTTTTCGGTTATAAATAATTCCGTTATGAATGGCTAAAACCAGAAAATGTTTTAGAGGAAACCAATCAAAAAGATAAATTCGTATAACATACTCAACTGTTTGCTTAAAGGCATCTGAATAGGTACTGAAAGATATTCAACGACAAATGTATTTAGCTGTCTCTATAGAAGAATTAATGTAACTAAAGAGATCAGGTCAATAGTGAGTAGGACATATTGACTATCATTGAAGTGTGTCAATACATGAGAACTAAAAATGAAAATGAAGACTAAAGAAAAAAGCCCAGTGAATTATCGAAGTAACAACCTTCATTTGAAGTAGTATTCTTCTCTTTTACTTAGTGTATTTTGCTGCAGGTGATTCGTGCTTACAATTTACCTCTTGATACTTCAACACTCATCGATTGTGTTGTAAATGACAACTGATGCTTGAGATAGACGACTGCTGCTAGTATATGAATAATGTTGTACTTTTTTCTTTTATTTATTATGAATGAGAGACAAATATTGATTTAACAGCTTCGTACATACAACACTATTTAAACAGATTGGTTTTGTTAATGTTTCCTTTTTTTTACGATAAATGCTCAATGTATGAGATTGAATAATATATTGTTTCACTTAACCAAAATAGTTTAATGATTATTATGAATGTAAATGACGTACAACATAGTTAGTTTTCATCTCAATCCAATATTTAACAATAATCATAACTCAATTGCTCAACACATTCATCGAACAATATTTATATTAGTCATAGATAAGAGTAGAAAGATAGATCGATAAAAACAATAAGACTTACTGATCATTGATTTGTGAGGGAATATTGAGGGTAATATCATCTGTTGGATGAATGCTTGCTTGTTGAATAAGATTATCATCATAGAGTGAATGGTTCGTAGTTTGCGGTTGTAAATTTTCACCTTCCATTTCAAGACGTGACAAAATAAGATCGATATCATTATTAAAACGTATTAATTCACGTAATATATTATCTTCGTCAGCATATAAATTAAATCTTGAACTATCGGATGATTTATTGTCGTAAAACAAATGACGAGATTTTCTTCTTGGTGATATTTTAAAACTATCTGTAGATTGTATTCGAGATAGAAGTGATCGTGATGATACATATGGCCGTCCTACTAGTAAGGAATTCGATGATGATGATATAGATGATGCGGTCTGGTTTGTAGTTTTATTTGCAATATCATTATAATATCCATCTAGAACTTGAGCTTTATCAAGAAGTTTTCGAAGTAAACTTTGAGTTGAAAATGTTGCAAGATTTGTTGTTCCTAATGATAAATTATTTGAAATAATACTCTTTGGTGTTGCACTATGATTAGTACATATTTTATCATGTTTTTTCTTTTGTATGGATGAAACTGATTCAATATCATTAAATGAATATGAATGACTACTACTGTTTATACTACGAATAGTATCCAATTGATAAAGCAACGGTATCGATTGAGAATTGCGTATTGGCTGATGAGGATAGTTTATTGATACTTCTTTGTGTAATTCAGATGGTGACGTTAGACTAATGTTGGATTTTTGTTCCTTTTTATCGTTCGATATTTTTTCCGTTTCATTTAAAAGACGTTCATTACAATGAGTTAATTCACCTGAAGCTGTTGTCTCGTGTTGCTGTTTACAAGTTGAACGCTTTCGCTTTCTAGCTGTAGAAAACCAAAGAAAAATACATATCTTTTGATGATCGATACAATTTGATCAGTTTTAATATGAAACAGGATTTAGAATTTTTCCTTACTCATTTAATATTGACCAGAAGAAATAAGAAAATCTACTTCACTATATTTATTAAGTAGTTACCTTTGAAAAATTGTATTCGTTTGAAAAAACTTTTTCGTTCATTAACATGAACATCTTCTACTGTTCTTGATGGTGATTGAGAATTTTTATATCTTCGTGAACAACCACAACATGATAATAGTAAAGATTTCTTTGTATAATTTTCGTGAACTATGATGGAGGAAGATGAATGAATAGAATCTCTACGTGTTAAAATTGATGTCATCGGCGACCGAAAACCGCTTTATGAATGTTGATTCAGATCTATTCAATTGTAATTTAGTATTTAATATGAGATAGTGTGTGTGTTACATTCTATGGCATCAACATCTAAAAATAGATGATAAAAAAAAAGATACGACAAAGAAAAAAGTTAACGTTAAGAATCATTAGTAAAGAAATTCAGAAACATTTCAACAATTGTTCTGTTAATACATAAACATATAATGTTATTTAGAAAAACGATAATAAATAAGAACATCAAAAATATCCTATCATTTTTCGTTTTATTAGTTGTCAACCGATCAATTTGTTACTCTTTATCGTTTGACATACTACAGTATGAAGAAACAAAGAGAGAGGGAGGGACAGAGACAAAGAGACAGAAAAAGAAAGTGTATAAGAGAAAGAGAGTGATATTCTTGTTCGCTCTACAAAAAAAAATGCCATAAAAGTAGTCACAATAATAGACCTGTTGTGTCACATGCCATTATAGTTAATAAAACATCAGACAAAATGTGTATATCTTGTCACTAGTACACTTCTCTTCAATAAATGCATGAAACTGAAGTCAGTAACAATCTACTTGATAATTTTGGTTCATGAAGATGACCGAACATTAAGAGAATAAAAACAACATCAGACATGCATAAGAAAAATACTGCTAAGTGACATGAAACGATAATTAAAAGTTAATTTACTAGCTATTACCTAGTTGAAAAAGTTATTCTTTTGAACTTTTATGATTTCTGGACAAAGAAACATTTTCTTATTATATGAGTAAACAACACGAAAAACTGTAGGATTTCATTGTCGGCACCGAACAAATACAATTGCTTCGCTTCATGACGAACGTGGCATATGTCTATACGCATCTTTATCAAACAGCAACGAGTACAATCATATTTGTGTGTAGGCTCATATAGTTTGTATCGAGTAACAAGATTCATTGTCATCATTCTCAGTCTATACAAGTTTCTTATTACCATGCCTATCGACATAGTCATTCGTCTAGTCTTGTATGAGAGCATATATTCGTATGACTGACTTGAAAATGTCACAGCTGCCACATACATTCATGCGTACTTGAGTTGACAAACTAAAAAAAATGAACGAATATTTTTCTCACACTCTTCAATATTTTCAAGATAACAAGTAATAATCTTCACTTTTCTTTCTTTTCGTAGTAAGAGATTGTTATGAATAAAAACAATCGAAGATAGCAGCGTATAGATATCAATGTTTCTATAAATACCAATGCATAGAATTACTGTATGTCAAATGCGGTAATTTTTCAGAGATATCATATAACTCAAAGTCATAATTGTTATCAAATCATTCAGTTTTGATAACAATTTTGTGTACTAATCTTATTAATACTTATCATAATAAGAATCAACTATTGGAAATAAATGAAGTTCTTCATAGTATTAAAGAAATGCTATTTATCAGACAGTAATACGATCGTTTATAATGCACACATCAAAGATTAAATAGAAAAAAGCGAAGAATGAATATGTTCCTATAGTTTCTGAAACAAATCTATTACACAATCAAATGATATCTACTCATCATCGGATGCAAGTGAGTCAAAGAAAACTAAGTTCCTTCTAGCCTATACATATTGAATAGACGTTTGTTATTATATGCTAATAATCATGTTCACGTATAATCCATTGAAGTAATACGAATATCTTGAGTAAACATACATATACAATGTTTCTTATTCTCCTCGTTCAATGATTTAGTAGTTTATCATATGTAATATTAAGTCGTATTAGATGAAAAAGAAAAGACGATTAAGTGAGCTTTTTCTTCTTTCTTATTCTATGATTTTGCAATAGTAATTCTCATTTGCAAAATAAGACAAAGTTGAGAGAACATCGAAATGCTATTATGTTTTTCACTTACCATTTTTCGATATTACTCAATCACATCGTCATATATGTCTATTGATTAAAAAGAATATTTTACGGCTTTTACCAATGCAAAAGAAATGATATATTCTATTTGATGAAGTTAATATTTATTCTTTGAAAAACAATATGACGAGATAATGATGAAGTATTGAAATTTGTTCTTTCATCATTGAGCAAATGTAAGAATATTGATCGATGATCGATAATGTTGACAAGCAGTCGAAAGACAACTGTGCTAAGACGATTCATCATAAACGCAAGAGAACGAGGGAGTTGATAGAATAAAGTGTCATGGTATGGTAATGCATACATATATACAAATATATTTATGGATATCGTTTCGTACTTTTACCATCTCTAGCTATGAGACCGGAAACGACATTGATGCCTTTGTTCCATATATACAAAACGGAAACTAATGGTAGGATCCGTTCTTTGATTTTTTCTGACTTACAGCGTGAGTGTGCATAACTTCCGTAGATACTTGAAGGACATTAAAGAATGACAAGGATACAATCGCATGAATAACCAGAAATTTTATGTCTGTGAAATTCTTTTTTCCTCCGTTTCGATTCATTCGATATGTTGCTCAAGCTGTGATTACGAGAAAAAAAGGGAGATGAAGATGATAAGGAAATACAACAAATCTTGATCATAACTTCAATGAAAATAAAACTTATATACGATTATTCGTTTGCATCTGGTAGTCGTTCTATTGAAGATAAGTAGAAGTGACGATAACCGTCTTTATGTAAAGTATTAATGAACTATTTGATTATAAAGCGAAACGTGTGAGTACATGGATATTCAATTATATTTAGAGAGAGAGAGAAGAGGAAGATTCGAAAGAGCACATGTATCGTTAATTTTTTTTTGTTGGTTTCTTTTGTTTTTATTCTTTCTTAAGATAATAACAAAACAAAACAAAATTAATCTAGTTGTTGTTATTGTTTAATTTTGTTTGTTAATCGAATTTAGAACAACTCGGAAGTTTCGTTTTTTTTTCAGAAGAAAAATCCGAGAACTTTGCCACCTGTATGTTTTCGTCGAGCTTCTTCGTGATCTAATATGCCATGTGAAGTTGTTAATACGACATATCTATAACGATCAAAGTAAACAAATATAGACGGTAATAAAAATATGAATGATATATACCCAAATTGACGTGATGGTAAAAGATTTTTTGTCCAATTTTCAATATCTCGGATAGGACAGTCAAAGCGAGGACTAATAACACCACACTAGAACAAATACAAAAAGAAAAATCAATGTGATCATATTTCTTCTCGTTCACATACTTTATTTAAACGACCATTTAAATTAACAACTATTTTGCCACTGCGATGATCATCGATGATTTCAAATTCACCAATATAACCTTTGAATGTATAAGATTTCTTATATGAAAAAGCAAACAAATCTATTTGAAGATATTTTTCTTACCATGTTTCATCATAACAGTAAGAAATTTCACGATAACTTTTGAACATGGTCGAATGATAACTTGACGTTTATGACGTTTTTCAGCATTATTTATTGATTTAAGAGCGTCAGCAAGGACATTCATATGAACCATGTTGAGTGTTTATCTTGTGTATGTATGTTAACTACACGTAAATCTGGAAAAAAAAACAATTAATAGCAATAAAAAAACATGAAATTCATCAACAATAAGTTTGTTTATGTTTATTTTTCTCTCTAAACACTAAGTAATGAAACCAAATCATCTACTAATAGCAGCGTGTTGAGTCTTCCGTGTGTGTTGACGAAGTGCTTCACCTAGTAAATCAGGTATTCGAGCTTCATTCTCAATATATGTCTAAGAAAGAAAAAGAAATAGAAAAGAAATCATGTCAGTTTCTTTTTCTGTTAATACTTGAAGTAGATCATGAGAATCTGCATCATTAAAATTATATTCAGCTACTTTGGAATCTCGATGAATAATAGCATAGAGTTGAAGAAGTGAAACAGCATCGTTCAGTCTAAAATAAAAAAATAGATTCATGAAATATTCGACTTTTAGAAAACATGAATTCAACTAACAATCGACAAATGTTTGTATATGGCGAAGATCGATGAAAGAGTCTCTCGACTATAACTCACCAATTATAAACTAATCAAATTCAACGTTGATAATCTCTATTTCATTATACCTTATCTAGTTTCAAACTGTTGAATGATGAAAAGTTTGAGGAAAAGAAAAAACAAAATATTGTTAAAGCTTAATTCTCTGAAACGTAGATATATTCGAATGCGAATTCATCAGTTCGGGTTCCAATTTTTCGTAACATCCATCGCATCTGTTAGTACGACAAGAATCATTGACTGAAAGAAAAAGTAAAATTTAAATTCGCTGATCGTTCAAGAAAAATATGAAATAACTACTTCTTCAGTTCTTTCTCATGGATGACTAACTCGTATGAACTATATATTTTTAAGACCATGAAAATCTGTCAAATTTAATTTTAGAATAGTTCGATTTGTGAATGTTTCTTGTCGAGATAACAACATTTCAGGAACGTTTTTCACGAAAGAGAAGGTACACTGATGTAGAAAATCGATTATCATGCGTAAAGAAACTTGATTGCAAAATTTTCGTTTTCTCCATACGAGAATTTCGAATAATCAGTATTTTTTTAGATACCGAAAGACTTTTTTAATTTATTAACGAACATAAAAAAGAAAATAAAGTATGCTAGGCAAATATAATTTTCTTTTTAAATAAATATCCATATTCATTTTCATAGAATCAACTGAAATTCTACTTTTGTAAGAAAATTTCAAGCTGAAAGTTCATTTTTGTAAATAGGATCATAGTCTCTATATGCGAATATCTAAGCATCGATTGGTTGATAATATGAATTCTTTGCATGATAGACAAAATTCAATTGACTCTACACGTGTTTGTCTTTCGTAATTGTCAATTAGTATCGTCTATTTTTCTTTCATGAACTTACAAATTTCGCCTAATCATATCGTTCAAAAGGCGATCAATTTTTTTAAACCATACAAAATAAAAAGCCATAGGACCGAAATGTCGTGTTGATCGAAGTACATCATAAGAATTTGTTTGATCGATATGTTCATATGTTCTTTGAGTTACCTGAAAATTCAAAAAAAAGCAAAGTTTCATTTTCGAAACACATTTACTAAACAAACTCTCTTACACGTATGTAATCTCGATCATCAGGTTCGAATTGTGCACATGCTCGATCGAGTATAAATTCATAATCGCCATGTTCTAATATTTTCTTAATAAATCAATAAGATAAACAAAACATAAATATGATTTTTATTTCCTATTACTTCTAAATGTTCTTCTTCGAACATTTTAGGCATAATTAATTCCCTTCCATTAATAGGAAAGTAAATCTGTCTCATGCGCCGTTTCTCATCTAATGTTGCTGTTCGTAATGTTCCATCAACATCTCGAGCGATAATCAGACGATTCTAATGAAAATTTGTTTTTCGTTGAACCCTTTCGGATTCGTTGGAAAAAAACAATCAACATACGCGTATTGGTATGCCAAGTGATATATCAATGAATAAATGTTTACTCGATGAAAATCCATTTAACATTTCATCTTTTTCAAGAATTTCAATAGTTTCTTCAGCTTCATTTAGTACAGGCGGCATTTGAAGTTTAAGCCGGCCACGTTCTATTGTTTTTTCTTGCTCCTAGATTAATGTATAAATTACATATGAAAGATCAAATGCTGTCTATCTAATACATACGTACTTCTTTGAGTTGTTTATCAGTTAAATACTTGTAAACAATGCGATCAAGACTTTTATTGTTACGCAAACGAAATATACGTGATAAATCAAAACCAGTTATATTTGTTAATAAATCTTGAACATCTTTGCGTATAAATATTTTACCAGGATCAATTTCAGATTTATCTAAAATATGCATTACGTTTGTTATAGCCGAGTGTTTAAAAAAGCCGTTATTACGTACCTTTCGTGGTGATGGTGGTGGTGGTGCTTGTACTATTGTATTGAATTCGATTGATTAAACATTGCACACATGTGCTTGGACGAATCAATGTGCGAAACATGAGTGAGATTATCGTAGATAATACATAATTCTAATAGAATAAAAATTAAATCTGAAAAAACTACAAGAGATTCAATTTCCTACATTGCACAATCACGAATACGAATAAAAACAACAAAATATTAGGTAAATTTTAAATACTAAAAAACAACAACTAAAAAAATCATTTTAAAAAATTGATATATTCTTTTTTCCTTGACTATTAATCAACTTTTTCATGTGTTGCATCTGACAATGATTGTTCGATTTGACTATTAATATTTTGACTAGTTCGTAACGTCATATCATTGTCAACAAGTGTAACAACATTAGCATTAGTTCCACTTGTCGTGTCGAATTCGTTCATACGTGTACGATCTACCGGATAGGTATAACGTTGATAAAGGTATATAAAAAATATAATATCTAAAGAAAACGGGAAAATAAATTCATCAATAATGTTTAGAAATATTGTGCTTCTTATTCATACCATCACGGAAACATCCAATTCGATACATGGTTGGCATTTTAATAACAAAAGCAAATAGATCATCAATAAATGTATTCAGTGCTTTATATGTCATCATACGCCATGGTAAATGAGATACAGATTTAAGTTTATAATTAATAAATAATTGTGGTGTCATCATGATAAAACCTGCATGTAAAAGAAAGCAATGTTCGGTTGGTTTTCAACAAGAAAACAAAATATATTCAATCGTTACCGAATGTTAGCAAACATCCGTAAATTGTACTTAAACAAAACGAGTACCAACTCTTTTGTTCATGATACATCAATAGATAGCAGGCATAGCCAACAACTAATGGAAATAAAATCCACGATAGATACTTGAAAGCCATCTAAATAAATAATAATAATAAAATATAGTTTCTATTTATTTCAAAAGTTTCCATCAACTAACTCGATCATAGTCTGATGTTGTTGTATCTTTATAGGATTGTTTATAAACGAGTTTAAATTTTGGTACTACGCCTAACCATGTTTCATTCGTTATATACTAAAATTATAGTGCTACATGAGGAGAAATTCATAAATTCCTATAAAACATACTTCAAAACTCATGACCTTTGGTAGTTTCCATAATTCAATAATGATACCAACAAAAACACTGATGCGGACCATGGCGTTCGTTTCATTATCGAATATATATAACAAAACAATGAAACTTTGAAACAAACTTAGAAAAACACTCCGAACAGATAGTCCTTCGAGAGATTTTCTCGTTCGCCAAAATTGAATATCTATATTAAAAGAAGTACGAATAATTTGCTTTGTTTTTCAATGTAGCTTTTACACTGTATGTCTTTTTTTCTCTCCAATACTAACCATTTTTAAATGCTAATATTTCAAAAACTGTATGTACGAGTGATACGATGATGGTCGTTGCAAGTAAATATGGATTCGTTTCAACAAGCGCACGCTAAAAAGTAAAAAATATTATTATGTTTTTTTGTTTCCCAAAATCAATTGTATGCTTTCTTTTTTGCACATACTTTGATTGTATCTTGATCTTCATCATTTTGTTCATCACCGAAAAAATTGCCATACCATGATTGACGCATATTTTGTGATATGAACATTTGCCATTTCCATAATTGTATGGGAGCAACAGTTATTGTCAAATTCAGTGAGCTAGAAATAGATCGATGAAAATTTCGTGAGATCGAAATCGAAATCAATGTAAACTAAACTTGAGAGCAGTTATAAAATAAAATCTTGTTTTTTTTAAATAATAACAACTTAGAAGCAACTGACAGAACATTGGTGTAGCTGGATAGAATCTCTATGAATGTTCATAAGTTCGACGACGTCAACGAACAACTTGGTTCGATGAGGTTTATGACAGAAAAACAATAATTGAAAAAGTCGATGTTTGGCGTTCACTCGAACACTTCACGAAACAGAATATTTCACATTGGAAATGTTCAACGTTAAAGTGAAGAACAGTTTTCGGAGGGGGAGGGGGAACATAGATGTGCCTTGTTTCTTCTCTAAAAATGAAAACACTTCAACAAAGGTATATATTAAGGGAGATCTCAGTTGAACCCTTTAAATGTAATCTTTTCCTAGATGTTCCGAAAGGTCTCGAGGATTTTCAGTTAAAGATGTCTGTGATTTTCGGACAACCGTCTTATATCAACAGCTATATTGATATATTCAAGTAGAACGATTTCAATATTAAATTGTTTCATTAACGCGAACTATTTTCAGGCTGTTACTACTCAAATCAATCAAAAAACGAACTACGACTATATTAAACATATGGTTGCAACTATGATCTTTTATATAAATAAACAATTTGATTTACTTGGTAGTATGGTTAATTGGATAATAATCTGCAAGAAGATTCCAATAATCATTTAAATAAAGCACTGGGTAATATTTGCCAGTATAAGCATCGAAATCAACATCTAAATAATGGTATAATCGTAATGTGAGATATAAATGTATGTTGAAACGAAATTTTTAGTAATTCATGAAAATTCAATCATGTTCAAATGAAATCATATTCAATAGAAAACAAAGGAGAATAGTTGAACCTGATGAATACTGACAAACTTTTGGTACAAGTTCTACACATCGAATTTAAAAAAAAAACTTATGTATTCCAAATCATCTTTCTTGTTCTTCGCTTCTCTAAATATCTACTAGTTTCCGATCTCGAATTGCACGACTTGAAGACTAATCAGTTCTTCTATAATAATTCTGAACTAATTTTAGAAAAAAATCAATCAGATACCAAGAAATAAATTGTCTCATGCAATATCGACTGAACATACTGATGCCTACCACTTCTACAACAATCAAAAGTTCTAATAATTAGGTCCTCATTTATTGAATCATGAAGATGCATCCTACGATAAGTTTGAATGATATTGCCTGAAATAAACACTCATAGACATCTATAAACTAATGAATGTTGAATTTATTGACAGAAATGCACAACATCTAAATTGTTGCTGATTCTTCTTCTAAAGACTCATTTACATTCTATGACATAGTATGATCAAAATTTGAATCTCTTCTCTAACGTATAGGATTATTCAGTCACATATAGAGATTATGTTTCCACAAGATCTTTGATACATTAGTCTGGTAGATGGCCAAACTCTTCTCTATAGTGTTCGATCACATACATTCTAAACACTGACAAGTATTCCAATCAACTGCATATGAATTAGACAAAAAAATATTATGACATCTTCAGTTCATTCAACATTTCATGTCAGCGAACATCATAAAACTTTGGATTTGTCTGAAACTAGAGATCTACTTTTGAAAATGCTGAAATAAAACATAGGGAAATCGAACGATCAGTTTTTAACTATCTTTTTACATTTATCTAACGGTGGTGGAATGCTGCTTTTCATCCATGATGATTGATCATCAAGTAAATTAATAGTTATATTTGAATGCCAATGTGATAGAAGTTCAACAACATTATCGTCGGCTTTCTAAATAGCAAAATACTATGTACAATTGTTTATATATTAGTATTGCTTTCATATAAACCTTTTGATATTCTTCATCTTGTTCAGTATTCCCCGTTAGAAGATTTTTTGTTTTTTTATAAATCTTTTTTTTATATTTATTTAAACGTTTACTTTTCGAAAACGTATATTGCGGTGAATGAGATTTACGTTGAATCGGATCAATTGAATAACCATGTTTCGTTACAACTACATGTAAATAAACTGAACCATTATTTTTCATATTCTAAACGAATACAAAACATTTTAGTACAAAAACAAACTAAAATAAAGACTTAAATACTATACTTCTGAAATAGGAAATTCAACAAATTTAACAGATGTTCCTTCTGAAGTCCAATCTCCATACTTGAAATAATTCAATATCCACACAGGCTTTCTTGTTGGCTCATATTTGTAAACTTGTTCTTCACTTATGAATATGTACATGTCCTAGAGAAGGCTATATTACATATAGATGAAAGCAAAATCGATATGATCCTACGAGAGTGTCACCAGCTATGTAGAGATTTCCGAGATTAGAAACAAAATCAGATGTCGATGGATTCTTCATTAATACTGTTCTATTTCCTGTTGGATCAACTGCGGTTGGTCGACGAAAAAATCGTGTGACTAGATAAATCATCAAGATTCGAAATGCAAACGATTTAACAATATCCCATGGCGATTGACGTCGACGAATCTGAGGAATACTATTAGTTGGTGTTGCTCTTTGCTGGATATCATTTTGTTGAGAGTGTGGCAAAATTAAACTTTCTTGTTGTTCACTATTCTGAAAGAAAATAATTCGAATAGAAAATGAGTCCAATTGAACGAATAATGATGATAATAACTTACAGCATTTTCATCGACTGTGGCTTCACTTTGATCCATATTCGACATATTTAATTACTAAGAATACACAAATATTTTTTTTTGAGCATTAGACATATGGCAGCCATTCTATGATACGATCTTCTATAGTCGGTTTTTCGACCTCCGAATTCAATTTATATTTACAGGAAAACGTTCATTGCAAAATAATTTATTGAATTCGAGAATAAGATTTTGATTATTTAGAAAATATTCTTAAAATGTTTCATGTTTACTATTGACTGTGGCGCTTTGTGCATTGATTGGTGAACAGAATGATTTTATTGTAGTAAAAGAACTGATGTGTGTGTGTATAGGAAAGAAATTTTCAACATATCTATTTTTGTTGTTGTTATCATTGTTATGTATATGACAAAATGTCGCAAGTTTCTAATTATTTAATTCGAAAAGTATATTCCACTGTGTGATTTTTCAGTTGTATTTGCTTTCAATTCTTCTCGAAACTGAATTCATTGTAGTGCAATTATTGTTTCGATGAATACGTAAAACATTTTTTCATTCTAAGTCGTCCATTCAGTAGGCAGGAAACTTTTGACTATTCGAATTCCTACAGTCGACGTGAAGTGTTCAAGTGAAGAGAAGCTGTAAAGTGAGAAAATTTTCAATTTATGGAATGGCTAAATTAAAACCGTACTGCCTATACTGAACGTTTTGCTGAAGATACATTGCATTTCGCCAAAATGTTTTCTATAACTTGTTATGTTGGTCGTGTCTCACAAGTGCTTCCTTCAGAAAGTTAACTTGAAACGTTGTCTAGTGATCGACGTAAACGAGAATGGTTGCCAATTTAATTCCTGTTCGTATCGTAAGATATACGGTCACGATCAAAAAGCATTTTAATTTTTTTAACGTTGACATAGCTGGTCGGTTGTGCTTTTTTATGTTCAACACATGAAGATTTTGCAACTGAACGTTCTCAATAAAACTTGTCTCTGTAAATTGTTTAGATTCAATATTTTAAAGTGTGTGTGTGTCTCTATCGAGCAACACGTTGCACATTACGAAAAGACATTGAAAATATCGAATATGTTTCCAATGATGAGCTAAGTGTGTGAACTCCGTACAATGTGTAGTGATGGTGTATCTTACTCAACACAATGAGCATAATCTCAACTGCATAATTATTCATATAGTAGAGAACTTTTCACGTTAGTTTATAGAGAAATAGGTCATTGGAATGAATTGAAATATTCATTTCTCATGTATATGACATCTGTTCAGTTCTAGATACAATGAGTTCTTCATGACAGGATTTCTAAGACTGAATTACGTTTCTCGTTTTTACATCGCAATATAACCTAGACATAAATTGTCAATTGATGTTTGTTTCAGAATACAATATTTAGGGCTAATACTTTTTTTGATGAACTTTTCGAACAATCAAGCAAGATTAATGATCTATTTTTGAAAAATCAAATTTAAAGCTAGTGCTGATGTTGATTTAGCAGAAAAATGAGTCCTTTTCTGGAGACAGATTCAAAGAAAGAATTACCGATAGAAATGCCTGTATTTGTAACAACATGTGTCATCGAATTTAGAATGCTCACATCTTTCATGTCAATAACTCGTCAGAAACTGAACAATTCATATTAGTTTGACGAACATATGAAATTCGATTATAAAATGTTTTTCTAATATAAAATAAAATTTAAAGAGCTTGAATTGAATCTTCACAATTCATTTCTTTTTCTATCTATTCGATACTATCTCTGTATTTTATTTCTATCAGGGACTTGAAAGAGTTTATCAAAAGTTTTTTTCATCAGCTGATTTTGATCATTATTGACTCTACAAATGTGTCCATCTACTGAGAAAACACACAGGTCTCAATGCTTACTTCGACTGTTACGACTTTCGTCAAGGAAATTCTCAGATTTATTCCGTCAGATATTGATAAGAAGTGTTATCTCAGAATTCCAAATGGGGGATAAAATGATTTTCACTAGTTAATTAAGCAGCTCTTGTAAAATTCGAGAGAGCAGGGAAAAAAATATTCACGAGGATCAATATGGCTTCATGACATGCACTAGCTACATGTCAATATTAGTGAGGAAGGATTTTTTTTTCAGCACTAAGCTAGTGTCAACTAACTTCATATACTCTGAAGCGATATTTTCGATTTCAAATTACACTTACATGTTAACGTATGGACATGTAAGGAAACCACCCTTCAGAAGTGACAGTGATAAAAGTATATAACATAGTATTGAAGTGTACATACAGGTCTTGTCAAATAGTGTGAATTATCTTCATGTCATTTTCCGAACTATAAAGTTGATGACCATGTTGTTTTACCATGATGTCATCCGATTTCCATAACGAGTCTATCGCAGGAATTTCATTTTCTAGTGTCTATTGCATATTACCAACCTAGCACACTTGGACCGGTAGAATTTAGATGTCAGAGTAACTCTGTCAAAATCAAATTAGGTTAATGAAGTTTATTGCTTCAATAATTTACTCCCAAAACAAAAAAGATATTCATCTGAGTAAACGAACATACACACATTTGATGAATATAAAAAATATACGGTAGCCCTAAAGAGGGCTGTTGGGTTTCATAGTCATAATTCTTATGATTTATTGACTTGATGTTGCATTGGCAATAGCTTTCTTTACTTTTTTAACTTTACCAGCTGATGAGACCGGCATTGAATCAGTAGCAACAGTTGATTTCTTTGGTAATAATAATGAATTGATGTTTGGTAAAACACCACCTTGTGCAATGGTTACTTGACTTAATAGACGATTAAGTTCTTCATCATTGCGTACAGCTAATTGAAGATGACGTGGAATAATACGTGTTTTCTTGTTGTCACGAGCTGCATTTCCAGCTAATTCAAGAATTTCAGCACTTAAGTACTACAATGGAAAAAGTAGAGTTGCGTCTCCTCATGAAAATCAAAATCGGAATCAAACTCACTTCAAGTACAGCTGCTAAATAAACTGGAGAACCTCCACCAATTCGTTCACTGTAACTTCCTTTACGTAAATGACGATGAATACGTGAAACTGGAAATTGGAGACCAGCACGATTGGATCGTGATTTAGCTTTGCTTCGGGCTTTACCACTACCAGCAGCTAATACACTAGCGTTTGTTTTTCCTCGGCTTGACATTGTTTTATTTTAATTCGAATTTAGTAAAATAAGCTCTTGATAAATGTGTGAGATAAGTTTTCTGTTCTCTATTCTTTTCGTTTATATAGGCAGTATACACATACACACAAATGAACCAATAGAAAATGAACAATCCTGTATTTCTATTCGTTTATAAAAGTTGTCATTGAACTGGTCTATATAAATGTACATAGTTGTACACGTATACTTTCATATACTCGATTGTTCTTCGTAAAACAGCCGTCTAAAGCAATTTCATTATGCCACCAAAAGCTCAAACACCATCAAAAGGTTCAAAGAAAGCTGTCACCAAAACAAGCAAAGGTGCAGCTGGACCAAAAGGTGAAAAAAAACAAAAACGTCGACGAAAGGAAACCTATTCAATCTACATTTACAAGGTTCTTAAGCAAGTTCATCCAGATACTGGTATCTCGTCGAAAGCTATGTCGATCATGTAAGTCATTGCCATCAGTTAGAAGTTCATGACAATAATCTAATAAACATTCATTGAAATCTTCAGGAACTCATTCGTCAACGACATTTTCGAACGTATTGCTGCTGAAGCTTCACGTTTATCGCACTACAACAAGCGATCAACAATATCATCACGCGAAATTCAAACAGCTGTTCGTCTTTTGTTACCTGGTGAATTAGCTAAACACGCTGTTTCGGAAGGTACAAAAGCCGTTACAAAATACACAAGTGCCAAATAAATGGTGTCTTGCATTTGAAGAAACCTAAAACCCAACAGCCCTCTTTAGGGCTAATAATAATTTAAATTTAAAAATTATGGATTCGCGTCTGAAAATAATTTCTTGAATTACTGCTGTCTGCTAGTTAACCTGCTATGTGTGAAATAAAAATATGATTGTTCGATTCGAACTTATCACAGTTAATATGAGAATTTAGATTTGCTTGGCACATGTGCTCGATAATTTGGAATGAAGCACTTCTATAGGAAATCTGCGATATAAGAACTTTGTTTACCATGTTGTATTGTTATTGAAAGAAAACAATTTTTTCTCCAATAATGTCTTCAGTATATTTCATTTATGTTACGAGCGATACTTAGTGACTTAATATTGACATTTATATTTTGTTTCACGGAATCAAGAATGAAGAATTCAAATGAACACTTTTTCGAACCCGTACCATTAATATACTACGTGAAAAAGATTTCATGGTTCAAATCGATATTATAATTTAGCCAACATTTGAATCTTCGTGAAATGCTATATGAAAACATGATTTGAATTTACGAGAGCCAAAACGCATTCCTCTGAAAGAAAAGAACTCTATGGGAAGTTGATTTAATAAAAATGACAATGAATAATCATTCGATTGTGAAAACGAAAAGAATGTTTTTGTTTGAAGACTTATGAAAAATATTTAATTTACGCTTCCGATCTCAACTAGGCTCTCAGCTAATATATCATAAACTAAAAACCAAGTTTAGATAAAAGTTTCACGCCATTGAAATATAGATTAGTAACAATAGCTGCCGAATAATTTCTATGAACATGTATGGTTTGTCGAAGAAACAACATAAAGCTTGATACTAGTAATTTTCTACTAGTCAACTCGTAACTAGCTCTGCTAGACCTTAACACTGTTATAAGTATACTGACATACATGTACGAGAGAAAATTATTCTCATGTTGTGATGAATTCTTTTATTCAAGTTGGAAGAAATTGATTTCATTAGTTGAAACAGAACTATAAGAATTCATTTCTCTACTATTTAGTGTAACAATATCATATGCACAGTGCAATTGCAAGTGAATATCGAAATCCACAATATAGTTTATCAAAGCTCTTTGCTGTGAGCGTTCGTTTCCTTTTCGTGCACAACTCGATGCCATATGCTTGAATATAAAATGTTTAGCCCTAAAGAGGGCTGTTGGGTTTTAGTAAATTATCTTTTTTCGTTGAGAGCGATGTGATTCATCTCTGGTTTTCCCTTTCATCTTCCAACAATTTAAGCACGTTCACCACGGATGCGGCGGGCCAATTGAATGTCCTTTGGCATGATGGTAACACGTTTAGCATGAATTGCACATAAGTTGGTGTCTTCAAAAAGACCAACTAAGTAGGACTAAAATGAGAGTAAAGAAATGATTATGAATTCTTATCTATTAAATAATGATCTACATACTTCACAAGCTTCTTGTAAGGCCATGACGGCTGATGATTGAAAGCGGAGATCCGTTTTGAAGTCTTGTGCAATTTCACGAACCAAACGTTGAAATGGCAATTTTCGGATGAGTAATTCAGTCGATTTTTGATAACGACGAATTTCCCGAAGAGCTACGGTACCTGGACGAAAGCGGTGAGGCTTTTTGATACCACCGGTAGCTGGTGCCGATTTACGTGCAGCTTTGGTTGCTAATTGTTTTCGTGGTGCTTTACCACCAGTTGATTTACGTGCGGTTTGTTTGGTACGAGCCATTGGATAGGTTTTTTTTTATATAATCGTTAGAACGAGACGTAGATGTTTACGAGTTTGAATACAGAAGAAACGAGAGGACACGAACGCGCTATATAAATAGGACGATTAGCCGTGTCTAATTGGTCTATTAAGGAAGTGTGTAACTGGCCAATGAACATGATGTGTCTTTGTTTTTTTAATAAGCCAATCAATGTACGTTTATATTGGCCGTATATAAGTGTCAGCTAGATTCGTTCGTTCCTTCACATTTCATCAAACCGAATTCTTCATTTTATTATAAATAAAATACATTAAACAATGTCCGGACGTGGTAAAGGTGGTAAAGGTCTTGGTAAAGGAGGTGCTAAACGCCATCGTAAAGTTCTACGTGATAACATCCAAGGTACGGCCACATCCTAGTTAACACATTGAAATGAACGAAACTATACTTTTATGTTCTCTTCTCAGGTATCACAAAACCAGCTATTCGTCGTCTTGCTCGACGAGGTGGTGTCAAACGTATATCTGGCTTGATCTACGAAGAAGTTCGTGGTGTCCTCAAAATCTTCCTTGAAAACGTAATTCGTGATGCTGTTACATACACAGAACATGCCAAACGCAAGACAGTCACAGCTATGGATGTTGTCTATGCACTCAAACGACAAGGTCGTACACTCTATGGTTTCGGTTCATAAGCAGTATCTTTACTGTATGGCCGGATGAGATGAAATACCATCACTCTCAAGAAAAGATAAAAACGATTCGCTAAAACCCAACAGCCCTCTTTAGGGCTACTCATTTTTCCTTTTTTAAATTCAAATATATGGAATAGTCCATAACACATGACATCATCGTTCTTACTAAGGAAATATTGTCATTCTAATGCGGGTAGATAATTTAAAGCAAACAAGATTGCCTGATTTGCGTCGTTAGCGTACATGAGACGTGAATCATCTGTTGATTTACATAAAGACGAACGTTTGAGTTCTGGTAGTTTCTAGCGATGGTTTTGTACGAAAGGTTCTCTTTCCTTAGGCATGCGCACTGTTTAAACCAAGTCAATGTCGGTAAATTACCGGGCTTCCATTGAAATTCATCAAAGAAAAACTATAGTTTATACGAGTATACCAGTTTTTGATTTCGAATCGCCATCGTTTTATTGAAAGTTCAATATGGTCAATTTTTCAATGATTAGATAGGTTGAAATATTTGTAGAATAACTTCCAATCAATGCTCTACATATACATTTTGATTTTAGAAAACAATGCGATAACTACTTGCAAGAGTTCTATTGGTCGAAATTTATATTCACTAAACAAAACAGATCTAGCAAGCTCATTATAAATAAATTGAGTGTTTGATGTGAAAAAGAAAAAGATAATTAAGTATTATTTTCCGTTGGTAATCAACATTGAAAAGAATGAGTGTTCTTCGAACAAAAAAAAAGAATAATCGATCATATATGATACATGATTTTGGTTGACATTGTCAGCTGTATTACAAGAAGAGACATCACAATCAGTTTCCATCGATACATGAATTGAGAAAACGCATCTTGTAAATAGTAGCCTATGCTAGAATATGACTCAAAAGAGAATTGAAGGAATGAAAAATGTTTATCAATCAAACTTAGGTTAAAATGATGAAGAATTTCACAGGTAATTCAAAATCATCTTTGAGAAAAGTAACATAGATACTGATAATGTGAAAACTAAACGATGTCTGAATTGTAATTGGTCGTACTGAAAATATACGAATATTCAATAGAAATCTATTCCGTATTGTGTGACATATTAATTCTGTGAATATAGAACGATTTGAGGATTTCATCGATGTATTTTTTTTTATAAAACATTGTTGAACGAAAAAGCATCATATTTTCACTGTGATATCTTGTGTGGCAAGAAATAGATGAGAAACTTCTTTCATGTCATACATATTCAAGATATAATCATTACCGATTTTAAAGATACATTCCCATAGTATTATGAATATCTTCTGACTTTATCGATTGTTTTCTATTGAGCAAAGGAATGTTAAACCACTGTCATGGTACTATCTAATGCTCAGTTGATATATCTGTTCACACGATCTTCAGTTAAAAATCGATCAGTTAAATAACTAAAAACATAGTTTAGTTCTAGAAATGGAGACGTTCAAATGTCTTCTTTTAAACATATTAACTGCTAATCAAACGACACTATTTGATGTCATTGAATTCGAGCAAAAATAAATATTAGTTGCATAGGACATACTCGTCGAGGCCATAAAGTCAAATAACGACAGATATCAATTCTAACGCTGATTATTCTTGTTCTCGTTATGGTTAAATATGTTTCAACGGGGTAAACATGATCAGTATTAGTAAGATTTTGAGTAATACTAGAATAAAAACTAGAGAAACTTTGTATCATATCACTATGTTTTCGAAGAAGGTTATTTTTAAACATCTCTTATGTTACTGAACTAATCTAGTAAATTATTTGAGATTGAATCATTGAAAAACATTGTAACAAGACTTTTCTTGATTGGTAATTCATAAACACTACTTCATGCTAAGTAATGTTAATATCATAACAAAATAGAATAGTAGAGTGAGATACAAAATTATCATGAACACGTATGGAGATGTGTTTCATACGTGTTTCGTTTTTGAGATCTTCGCTGAATGAATTAAAAGAAAGATCTAAAGGGTTTTGATTGTTTATGTCTATTTAATGAAAAAGAATGAATGCTTTGACAATATTATTGATAAAGAAAAAATATGTTTAGTATTTATTTAACTAGATTTGAAAACAAATTAATATACATCTAATGCTCGATCGATTTAGCAGATTCTCACAACGCTGTTTTTATACTGAACTATTTTTCCTAGTAGATAAAATAATTCTATATTATTTCCGTGTTTTTCAAATAGTTTTGATCGATTGTTTGTTCTGATAAGATGAAGCTGCATTAACTGAAAAATTTACCACAGATGGGATTGCCTATCGAACAGTTTTGCAGATTGAAAAATAAAAAAAACGAATATCTATTGTAACGTATAAATATTAATGTGAAAAAGAGATAATTCATTGGCAATAATCAATAGTTGTTCTAGTTCGATGATATCACTAATAGCAATACGTATTAATCCGATACCTGAAAGTATCCCAATCATCGCATATAAGAGTAGTATTTATTGACGTATCGTAGCATCGTTTTCATTAATTGAAAAGGAAGAAAAACAGGTGAATTTAAATTTATCATTTTCTGCTCAAGTCTCAACTTCTTTTGTTTATTAGTTACACTAATCTATTTTGCCAATGGTCGTCATTGATTCAATGAGCACAGAGAACGTACGTCGTTAATGAAGTCGTAAGTAACCTATAGAAATATTCACTAGAAACGTCTTTCGATGAAGGATACGAAATTAACAAAAAAGACTAACATAAGAATAATTCTCATCGTATTCTTATGCTTATAGAGCGATTACTTCTGGGCACTACAGTTGTTCCTTGATTAGCACTTCAAAAACAAGGAGAAACCGTAACGGCGACTTGAACTACACATGAATCACCAGTTGTGGTCAGAAATGGGATATACTGTTTTTCTCTGGTTCATTTTTACTCTCTGAAATATCATCCTAGACTTATGAATTATTTAGCAGAGTATCATCGTTTCATATAGAATTCATTCAACCTTTATCGATACGGTAAGACAAGATATTTTTCTATTCAAGATTATGATATGAAAAAATTAGAAAGCATCGAAAGTGAAAACAGAGAAATGTTTCACATCATTCTATAGAATACAGGAAAAAAGATTATTTGTATGCATATCTGAATCTTTTATATAAGGCTGCTCTTAAAGAACAAAAAGAGCGAAAAAAACTGATTCAATTCATTTAAAATTTTTGAAACCAAGCTTGTTTAATACAGCCTTCAATTGTTATCACATATCAAGTAAAATTAGATGCAAGCTTTTTGCTCAAAAAAATTTAGGAAGATATTCTGCTGCGTATAAACTTAATCAATTAGATGAATTGGAGCAGAAAATAACAATCAGCGTTAGATGCATATCCCAAGAAAATGCTTCTCTGAAGATAAATTCATCCAAATTGTACAAAATATTAGCTCATTAGAGAATTATACGTGCGTCAACGCAAACAACAACTTGTTTAGCGTTAGATAAGAGCCATATTTTCATTCAAATATGCCAAACTATCCAAGAATAATTTTTAATTCATCCATAGTTAAATTGAGAAATGCTTCTTAAAGCTATGGTAAATAACTAACTAGATAGAAACAGGCAAACCCAGTTCGATGATTTCAGCCTTCGAAAATCATCGTACTTCTTCGAAATTGACCAAAAACAAGCAGTAAAAGTCACGTATACTACAAGAAACATATGACAAATCGACGGGGTACGGAAGCGCAATATTCGAACTGAAAATTTTTCGGATTTTCCCCTATGGATTGCGGCTGATTTATGCCAATGAGAGAACAAGAATTAACTGGATTCACTCGAAAAATATTCTACTGGAATACTGCTTTCATAATGCGTCGATTTCCGATTTTTTTCTGAGGAAACCGGCCTGTAACTGTGAACCTTGTGATTCGCTCGTTCACTGTGGGATAAAGTATAAGAATGGAAAGATATGATAAAGCCTCGGTCTTTTCTCTTCTTATCACGCACATAAATGTGAAAAACGTATACGTATGATTCGAGTAACTGGAAACAAGAGAAATAGATCGCGTAGGAATTATTGACAAAGAGACACAAGACATTAGTACATGTTTTTTTCAAGAAAGTGACGAAATTTGCTTTAATTTGTTCTATAATTTTTGAAAAACCTAAATCTCATTCTGTCTTCTCATGAGTACAGGTTTGTCATCAATACAGTATCATTTCACTTCACTTCTTCTCTTCATGTTGACATTACGACGACACTGTTCAGGAAGTAATTGAGTCCCGTTGAGAAAGATCGAAAATTTACATCAATCGATTTGATTATACAGAAAATTTATTCTCATGGTAATTATGAACCACAAACAACAAAGAAAAACATGAATGATTTTTAAATATTGAATATTTATTGAAGAAAAAGTATAAATACTAAATTTTTCATTAGATCTTCATGGAGATGCATTGCATTTTCGCAACCAAGTATACTTAGTCGAGATCAAAAAAAATCTTAATATAGCTGTAATTTACAGAATTATTTAAAAAAAGATAGTGTAGTATCGTTGACAACGTTTTGTTGCTCTGGCAAATCTATTATTAATAACGATAATAATGAGGCTTGAATAGTCCTTCCGGGGTGTAAATCTAAGTATGCCAATTTCGTTTCAGTCAGTTTTGCCAATTGAACGCCTAAATAATCTAAATATGCCTGCGCTACCTCTTCATCCAACTAGAGTAAAGAAGACGACGTTTTCAAACCCCACAATAATGGCAAACCGAAAAAAAATTAAGCAAAATTAACGTTTTCCGGAGGCGTATGAATTCCAATAGGATATTGTACTTTTCTTTATAAATAATTCTATTTGTGCCAAAATTTGATTTGAAAATGAGTTACTCATAACAAAAGTTGGATTTCCATGAGCGCAAGCTAAAAACTTGACGAAGTTAATGAATGATTTTATGTAAATATAATTATATACTTACAAAGATTTACAACACGACCATCAGCAGGTAGTATAATGGCACAACCACTCGATAGATGATAGATGTCAACCTATAACAATACAGGGTAGTAATAATTAACAAACATATGCAAAATTATATGATCGAATAATTTTATTTACTTGTGGTTTAATATTTTCAATTGTGACTGCAATGGCTTTCAACCATGCGACATCAATCTCAGTTTGACCGGATCCAATACTACATAAAATGGCCATAGCACGCATCCGCATCATGTGTTCACCACGGATCAATCCAGTTGAACCAGTAGCAATTACAAGTATTCAGACCAACTTGACAAGCTTCAGGCCATTGTTGTTATGTGATAGCCTACAAGAATGACTTTCTCATTTCATAATGATCAATAGATTAAAATTATTTACCATCCATTACAGCTTATAAAGCGCAAATAAGATCAATTTCAGTAACAATTAACACGTGCACCGTGATCACTCAAACTTTTGCACATCCTTTTCCTACCTGACCATATCCAATAACAACTGGTACCTTTTCTCCAATCATAAAAGCTGTAGCCCGTTCGATGCCATCAATGAAACTTTCACTACATCCATAATTGTTATCAAATTTTGATTTAGCGACGCTTTCATTAACATTTATGACTAGAACTTTTAATATTTTATTGTTTAGTAATTTGTTTAGTTTTGTGATACCAGCTGTTGTTTCTTCACTGCTACCATGTATCATCAGTGTTAAATGAGGATATTTTTCATGTACAATGTGAACCAAATTATAACCATCATATAACATGGCATTTAATGGTTGACCATTAGAAAAGTAGATTGTCTTGAAGAAAAAAAGGAACTTCGATTCTACAAAGACTAATCAAGAAACAATGTATTCAAGTCTCCGACAAATATAATTGTCGCTCTGACAGAGTGATTAAGTATTTGTTCTTTCGTTTGCATCTGGCTAGCCCTATTTTAGACGAATGATCAAAATTTTAAGGGAGCCCGGAATTTCAGCCCAATATAAAATGAAGATGAGGATGAGAATGACTCAATTATATGATTAAGAACAATTTTTTTGAGGCCGAAAGTCCGGGCCGAAAATCCTTGGGCCGAAATTCATGTAACACAGTTTTAAGAGAATTCAGTCAGATTAACATGTTTTAACAAAATCATCTAGGTTAAAAAAAGTTTCAACTAATATTTCATAAAATTGATATATTTTTCAATTTGAAACTTCGGCAAGCGAATTGACTAGGAAAGTTATAGATATTATAGTACTTTGCTTTCCAACTCAGCGTATACTCAAGAATTTAAAACAAAATCGGAAAATTCCGTCACTCTATAGTTACTTGATCAATGCATCACAGTTTTTCTGCTTCAGTTTCTCTTTCCCATGCATAGATCGGTATACCGGTTTTCACTAATGCAGCTAAAATATGGCCTTGTGTTGATAATGGATTGTTAGAGCTCCACTGAACCTAAAAAGCACGAATATAAGTGTAGAAAAAAATAGAATGTGAAACACAAAAATAATCTACTTCTGCACAGAATGCGCGAAATTTTTCAATCATTACACCAGTTTGCACTGTTAAACGTAAACATCCAGCAGGACGAACACCTTTCAAAAGTTGTTTAGGACCATAGGTTTTTCTCAATAACATTACGCCTGGCATTTCATGCTCTTCCATCGACAATACATTTCTACCTGATTCGCCTAAACTTATATCAAGAATTTCATACGGTAATTTTTTCATTTCATCAATTAATACTAGTTCTTTTTATTCATCATCGAAAACATTGTTCCTTGTATTTCTAAAAAGAGAGCAAGAAAGAATAACAAGGTTTTACCACTTTTCAACATTAATTAGCAGGATACAATTTGGTTAATTGAATTTACTTCTGAGGGATTTTTTCTGTAAATTAATTAATTTAGACTCCTTTGAAGTCTACGACTTGTATCGGACTACTGTTTCTTTTAGTATGGGGAAATGTGATAATTCAATCGTAGCTTTTATAATTTCATCTCGTTTGTATTACATACGTATGGAGACATCGAACGGTTTCGGCGAAAGAAAAGGAAGCCACAAATTTATCATTATCTTTTTGAAAATATTGAAGTGTACACGTTATATCTCAAATGAATATTTGTCAATAATCAAATAGATGCAAAAAATTGTCAATAGAAAAATTTATGAAGCTCTTTTCTTTCGCATAGTTATGCACTCTATAATGTTGGCCTCTATTTTTACACGACAAGGAACTGACAAGTCAAATACTTCGATAATCGAGTCATGATAAGGTTCCAATGAATAACATTGAGTCATATTCCGGAGTCAAAGATGACAGTTGTCATTATAGTTGAAGAGCATAAAAAAATGATGCACTATCGTTTCGTCTTGTCAATTTTATTACTCACTCGTCTATTGAGTGAAGCGATATATTTTCAGTACGCTGATTATTGTGAATGGCATCGACATAAATACGAGAGATGAAACATTGTGGTTTTTGAAGACGGTAAAGCAATTAGAATATGTCGAAATCCAATCGGATGGCATAGGATTTTTATAAAATGAACGAAACCTTATCAGAATCCTGGAGATCGAATGACTTTCTGATCTCTAGTATTGGATGTTATTAGATCCTACTGTAAGAATTTGATAGAATCTCAGACGAGCTTTTAATCTATCTTCCTAATGGCATCATGTACTAATAATTAGTATGATATTAATCAAATAGGGTTGCACCACCTGATTCATTTGAAGACTCATATCTCACAAACCAATTAGACTCATTTACCTCGGATGCAACCTATGAAGAAGAATCAGCTACGTCATAAGCAAGTCTCGACTCTTTGAAGCATTGCTATTGTCCCTGAATAAGATGTTCAGCATAGTTGTGAATCATAACTGTGAGTTTCTTTTCGTGACGATAAATCCATACTCATGCAAATGGCTCTGTAAACACAAAATAGTCTATTGTATCTCGTTAACTAGAGAA
This sequence comes from Rotaria macrura, assembly GCA_900239685.1. Lineage (NCBI taxonomy): Eukaryota > Metazoa > Rotifera > Eurotatoria > Philodinida > Philodinidae > Rotaria > Rotaria macrura. The sequence continues at coordinate 1,827 of OENT01001097.1, read as the reverse complement.
GTGTAATATATTTAAACAACAGATAAGTGATATTATGCTTCAGATCTTTAAGAGAGTGTACATGGCACCATCGAGTGTACGAAGCACTGGAAGAATTTCGGTTTTGACTTTTTTAGGCTCATTAAAAACTTCAATGGTTAAAACTGCTAACCCTAAAATTTGAAGTTCCAATACCCTTCCTATGAAAAGTTAGTCACTATCAACTTTTGGCACTATCATAGCTTTTTGTGGGCAAATAAGAAAAAATATACTATAAAATATTTACTAGTGTCCGTCTCAGCGAATGATTCGAACTTTTTTTGATAAGTATAGAAAGATAGAGAATCGAATAAGCTAGATTCACACAATGTAATGGCTAACGACATAAGTTTTTTAGAGTGAGTATGAGACAAGGGGTTGTCGTTTTAATCAGTCCAAAGAAACAGTGTGACGCGTGCTATGCATGAGGATTACGAGAACCACGACTAAATTTGATATATGTTGTGCAGTTTTGTATTCTCTACCTAATGGTAAAAAAAGACTTGAAAGAATATCCCGCTTGAGGTGAAAAATGGCTTATAATGACTATTTGTCATGTTTTCTGATGATTTTTCCAAAAAAACAGTAAACATTTTTCGTGATTTTCTTTGTCATGGGATAATGCTATAGCAAAAGGAATGTACTTTTCTGAATCACCGCAAAAAAACGGCATCTAATCATATGTGTTCGAGCAGAACCTATTTCGACACCAAAACTGACCTAAGAGGTACCAAGGAGACAAGTTCTTTTAAATGTAGGTGTGGGGTAGAGCTCGGAATGGGATGGGATGGGACCACGAATTCGTCCCATGGAACAAATTTTCTTCATCCGTCCCATCCCATGGGATTTGAAAGTGATCTCCCAAAGGGTTTTCATGCAATATAAAATTGTATTGCTTATGAAATATATTGTAAAAACTTCATATTGCTGAAAACTCTTTTTCTTACTTTTCGAATACAATCTATTTTAACAAATAGAAGAAGAATTAACTGAATTTCCTTATATCCTCGGAAGCACTAAAAACTCAACTAGCACAACAATAATGCTTTAGAACCACATTTTTCTCAAAATAAGATTGACGTTTTTTTACTTCATTTCTTGCCTTTTTGATTCATCACCACATTCAAGGCTATTTTGAAGTCGCAATGGTTTGTCAAGGAACTTTTCTGAAGCTAGTTGATTACACAGTGAGACTCAGCGTAGAAAAGAAATCTCATTTTCTTTATGAAATTCATAGGTATACTTAGATTCTCGAGAAAAGAAATCATGAAAATTTCAAAAGTTTTCGTCAACGCGACAATTACTTAGTAGTGCAAGCGAAGCTTTTAGAAATATTGAAAATTTCAAATAATTCAGAGATTTCGGATATTAGATCATTTTTGAAAGCAGCGAAAGATTCAGAACCGAAACGTTTGAAATGTCGGAAACTTCCAAAATTTTGTCCTTTTGGAAGTCTAAGCATTGCTGCAGATTCATTAGATTTTTTTCACAATAGACCCATCATGATGATTCAGGAATGTATACATGATCGAAGAACAGTCCTCATTAGAAAACAAGAAAGAAAAATGAGATTGATTCTCGTCAGTATCTACGGCCGTCATCTTTTCTACAATAATATCATAATCGAAAAATTCATAGAATATCTCAGGAGACAAGATGAGATGGCTTTCGAATCTCATGAGACGGCATGGGACGAAAATGTTTTTGAAGTAGTCCCACGGGATGCGATGGGTCGATTCTTCAATCAATGTATGGGATGGGACGGATGAAGAAAATTTGTTCCATGGGACGAATTCGTGGTCCCATCCC
>OENT01001096.1:0-57173 GCA_900239685.1 Rotaria macrura | reverse complement strand
GTTTTTAATCAATTCCGAACAAAAAAGTCAAAACTATGAGGAGCAAAATTAAAATGATAAGATTTTGTATTTTTGCTGTGCAAAATATCAGTTAAAGGTGAGACAGCTAAAATCCGATTTTCTTGATATCTGCGATTTTCCTGATTTCCTTGTTTTAAATCAGAAAACTTCGGTGTCCCCCACGAATAATTATCATAATGGAGGATCATTTTTCTTGGATTTTGTGTAGTTTCAGACATATTGAGTTTTGTTTACTGTACGCATAGCCAACTTGAATTGAATAAATTAGTACGTTATACAGCAGTTCTCTATAAAATTAGAAGAGCCCAAGCCGGAGTTATCCATACTTTCTTGAGATAATCTGACAATGCCTAACATGCATTCACGAAAGCGATTTAACGGATCAAACAAGAACTAAAAATGCATTTGGTCTCGCATTTTGTGCATGCAGAATCGAATGATTTGATAATTTGGATTTTGTCAATGGTTTGACCTGGGTCTTCACTTAGAAGAAGAGACTCGAAAAGATGAAGTTTTTTTGAAGCCACCCTCTCATGGAGTAGGATGATCTTATGGTGGAGTTCATCTTAACTGTTTACTAGTACTATTTTCGGTGTCACTCAACTGTACACTAATTTCTTCTAAACGATGTCTCGTCGCTTACTTGGTAATTTGATAACTTGGTTGGGTGTCAGTCGATCAGAATCTTTTAATTCCGGATTCGCTGCTTTCATTTGGTCTAAATCAAATCCTTTCTCTTCTGCTATTTTGGTTAATGTATCACCGGTTTGCACTTTATAATATGTTGACGAAGATGTCGCATGTAAAGAAAGTGCTTTTAGAATGCCTTCAATCGTGAGATTCTTTTGCAATTCTTTATTTTTGAATACTTCATTTGTTACTGGAGACTTATCATGTGTTTCAAAATATTGCAGAATATTGTCTTTTTCATACGTATAACCGTCGGACGCGACAACTAAAAGAAACTTTCGTATATGTAATGTTATAGAAATGATATTCTGTCAGTCTCACCTGGAACTCTGAGCATTTTCCCAGACAATGGACATGTTAGAGAATTTATGAAACTTGATTCGGGCAATGCAGTAGGTTTTGTTGTGACACCAGGAGGTGCATGCTTGCTTTCTGTCGCGCTACTTGTTGTTTTCTGTATATAATCACGTGCATGAGCCCGTTCTTCAGAACGGCTTTCTCGTGAAAATCGATCTGATTTGTCTCTTGGTTGATTTTGTTCTATTAAACTAGTAACATATTGGGCGAACTTTCGATGTCCTTCATGATTTGCAATATCGACAATTGATTTTTCATTATTCGTGTACAAATTTAAGTCCAATCGATATTTTTGATGATAATCATCAAATACTTTCTGATCACCGGCATACGCAAGATGGTGAATGAAATAGTAATAGCGATAAGGAGGTTTTTCATTAACAATATCAGGCATTTTGTTTAGTATGTTTTGGCATTTTTCCCAATTTCCTGTTTTGGCATTATTGAGTAGATCTTCCATCGCTACTAAACGTTCAATCCGTTGATACATTGCTTCATTTTTTCTCATCTCCTCTCGAGCAATATCCAACACTGTTTTTTTGTCACCCGTTTTCGATAACAAAACAAAGCTTTTATTTCGTATTTGTAGTGCAAGTAGTCGATTTAATCGATCTACATTTCCATGAAAGACTATCTGATGAATAATTCCCCACGATCGTCCATTAGGTATTTGTGTTAACCATTCAGGATGATTAATAATACCTTGCTCAATTATTTCAAAGTCCTTGTTGTTACGTGCACGCTGACATAAGTCTTCAATCGTCACTGTATCGGACCGTTCGAAAGTTCTTGCCATGCTATTGTTTATCTGAATGAAAAAGATATAAAGAGAGTCTAATCTAAAAGCATGTTGTGTCCGGGCGGAACAGAAAGCTATTGAAAACTGTGTTTGTTAGAGAAAAGTGTAAATTTGAAAAAATAATGGGCAAATATCTCACTAGTATGATTTTGCAGCGTTGGTAAACAAGTTTATCTAGTAGCCCCCAACTAACTTTTCTTTCTCCTCTGTTAAATGTAGAAGTTGATGAAATTTGTTTTTCTACTTCAAAAATATCAACATTATTCAAATAACACTTCTTCTACTCAATATTGGTGTGAATGGCATTTCATTCTTATCTGGTAAGCAGATAGTTAAAATCCATATAATTCTTTGTTTTTATCGTATTTCATTATAGGTTAACAGTCATGAATGACTTTCTTTAGCTATTTATACGAGGCATACGACAAAAAAACAGGCATCACTGTAGTTTGGTTTTCCTTTAACAATCAGTATGTAAATATCTATCATCCGAGCGCGAGAAGAAGCGAACAATAGTTCCATCGATTTACTTACACGCAGAAGAGAATGTGTATTTGGACTCAAGGCAAGAATGGACCAATACCTACAACTAACCTTGATAAATATCCAGCATAAATTTTTGTTTAGCAAATAACTGAAAATTAGTGCATCACAATGATTGAAAACATCACTACAAATAAGAATTTATTGGCTGTCTTAGCGTGAAATCAAACTTAAAAGGAAGTCGCTCTTCTCATAAAAACGATTATCGACAACAAGAATTATGCAATTAAATATCAAGTTCATAACTCTATAGACTTACCAATCTATACAAGGGATTCTAAATGACAATAAAAGAAAAAAATTAATTCCATGCTAACGTTAGCATCAGAAATATGGGAAAATCATTTTTCGACGATTTTGCTTTTGATTTCTTCTTCTATGCGATATTTTTGTATATCGGCCTTTAAAAACGTGAAATTTTTCAATTTTATTTATCGAAGAATCTTGCTTTCAACTCCAGTGCTCACATTTCAATTCATTACATCTGAACTCAGAAACAGTTTTCATCTCTCCTGTTTAAGAAAAACTTGGATTAGAAGTTCTTAAATAATGCGGAAACGATTAACGGTGCAAAATTCATCAGGTTTCATATGTTTTAGGATATGAAAATTTTACGCCTCAAATCTCAACTAATCTAGAATGCCGATTGCACGAAATGTGTACTTACTATTGAATTCGTCTTAAAATCATTTTCTTATTTTTAGAAATACTTATTTTTCAATCTCCGATCAGTTTTTATAGTTAATAATTATTGTCATTTTTCAACTGTAATATAATCATTATTCTAATAGTATTCAAAAATAAATAAACTTACAGACGAAGCGGTGATACAAGAGGGTACACGTTTTTCTTGTGTGCTTGTGATCAGTTTAGCTTGGTATTTTTTTAATTGACGAAATTTCTGGGTTTTTTCCAATATACGTGAGTTGAGATGAATCAATCAACCATGACTATTTCATCAGAGGCATAGTCACTGTTTATTAACGACCTTTTCAGCACGTGGTCTTCGTTCTTTCTTTAGTTTTTGCTTTAGGTGTGGGTGTGGACAGGAAAACTACACACAAGATGATTAACGCATACCATCAATGTTCCTAATTTCAAACAAATGCTTACACATCATTTGAATATCAATCATAGATTGGATTGATCGCTATTATTTTGATACCGAATAACGCTTTTCATCAATATGTATTTTCATAAACATGTATCAACAGATCTATGCTTCGCATATCACTGTTAGCAGAAGTAATTAAGCCTCAGTACTGGCCCTCAATGTTGATACTATTAGCTCCACCTTCATTCCCTTGTCTTCATCGTTCTCTCTATCTCTCTCCGTTCTGTCGTCTTTGCTATTCTTTTTTCATACATTTATATTATTATTCACATGTACGTGATCAAGGACACTTTTTATTATATACGAATTAGAGGTCTCATTAGACCAAGCCGAGTCAAGAAAAAACAGCCCATGGACTGACTAGAATAAACTTACTCGAACTATTGGCCGCTCATCCTTTGAAACTTGTTACAATAGATATTTCGTTTCGCCCGGGTAATAGAAGCAATCTATTATCATGTTTTTCTTTTATTGCATGAATTAAGTTGCACTAGTTGTATGCGATGAATAAAATCAAATAACAACTTTAGAAACTAGAGTTCTGCAGGCCTGTCCTATGGTGAGGTAGAGTTAGGGTACGACCCTCTCCAAAGATATAGTAGGTAGGGTATCATTTTGAAAACTTTCGAATGTTATGAGATACAATTTTCATTATGCCAATCTGATCTCTTTAGATTTCCTACGTCTGCCAACCTTTTAATATCGAACAATATCTTCTATTCACAGGGCAATAATTAGAGCATACCTATTCGATAATTACTTTGAGTCATTTATTCATAAAACAAAAAAGCTGTTCATGTTTCGTTTCTTATTGTTGATATTGTTTTAACATTCGCAGGTCCCGCAGCGGTCCTTCTTTACTTATTTTTAAGGAGCGTCCTTCTTCATCCTTCTTTTTAACAAAATTCCTTCTTTTTTTCCTTTTCATGTAAGAAGATCCTATATATAAGTATTTTGCATAACAGACACGAGAAACTTCGCAGAAATTGTATCCATGTGTTAGAAAGAATAAAAACTGAAACGATCGTTGTGCTAGAACGCGGATTTATTATTCATTTTTTATTTGAAAATCTATAAATTTACAATTTTTGCAATATTACAAGCTTACGAATTTCCTCATCTTTTTGTACCATTATTTCATTCATTTTTTCGATTTTTTTCATAAGTTGATTGCTTTGGTCGATGTCATCGTTGAGTTGTCTTTTCAAAACGTCTCTGAGATGTTGTAGATGTTTGGACGTTCTGAAAAATTTTACACATTAGTCCAACCTCTGTTCGCAGAGCTTAATTCGATATTGTATATAGTACATTTGAACGTTCTCTTTTCTTTACCTTGACGTTACCAAACGGAGCACGGTTTGCTTATCGAGTCGGCCTTTTGTAGCCACTTTCATGAGAAAGTAGTGTCTTTCGGCATCTAAGATCGTTGTTGTGTTTTATGAAATGCGTTGAATATTTTCTACTATTTTTATGAAAAATGCACTTTCATCTATACATTATGAAGAGCATAATTGAATTAGATATCTATGTAATGAATAACACTTCTTTTCATTTATTGGCAGATTAAGTCGCCCTATGTTAAAAGTATATCGGTCTGATCATTTTCAAAAAACGTTTTACGAGAAGTATCGTCGTATATCTGTTTGATTATTCATTATATCTTTTATGGTTGCTCTTGTTAATGTCTTTTCGATCTCATTCCATCATCAATATTTTTTGTTTCATATCTGATTGTTTTCTCTCTAATATAACTGTGTGTTCTAAAGTGAGAGAGAGAGAGAACTTGTGGCTCGCAGAAGTCAAATTAAATAACAATCTTCTGAAATCACCACTATTTCCATCAAACTTGCTGCTGAGAAATCTTCTCTCACTTGGAAAGACAAAAGCAACAATATACACTAATGATGTTGTGATGATACCAAAAATCGTCTCTCACAAGCACTAGAGGCCAAGCGATTGTATACTTGAATTAGTTTGAGTTCCTTTTCCGTATTATTGTTGGATGCATGGGCTGCTTTTACTAAGGGCAAAGCTACAATCTAAAACTAAATTATGTTTGTACAGGTTCGACTGGATCTTCCCCTGATTTGTCTTTATTTTTTATTGTAGGACAGTAAATTTGAGCCCTGCAGATGATTACTTTTCTGTACCCTAGTGCTACCCTACTGAATAACTTCGTACCCTAGTCCTAGCATAAACTATAGACACCGTAGCCTTGTCCTACCCTACCCTATGGACATTCTACCTTTACCCTATCCTATCACAGAGATTTTTCATATTAGACCCTATTACACTCTTAGCGTTTCAAGTTCAAGGAAAAGTCAGCATGAAGTTTCTTTTTTAATATATTCAGCACATTTTATTGATTTTCAACGAGAATCAAATACAAAATTTTTAGATATTTCGAAAGTTTCTTAAAAATAAAATACCATTCACAACATCACTGTTTAAATTTTGTCCTCTTTTTGGCGAAAAAGATGTCAGAAATACATATTAAGTTCAGCTCCATAGAAGTTTTATATATATGAACTCATCCTTAATTTTACCCCTATAAACTTTTAGTAACCTTACCCTACCCTAAGCTGCCTATGACCTAAACGTGTTTTACCCTATGCACTTTATACCCTAAACCTTCCCTGTAATGTAGGTTAGGAAAGGTTAGGGTAGGTTACGGTTTTTCTGCAGAACTCTACAGTAAATTTCGAAATAATCCTTCTTCTTTTTTTGAAAAATTCCTTCTCGAAATCCTTCTGTTTCGTACCCCCTCACTGCGGGGCCTGCATTCGCGATCCATGTGAATTCTGGCGAATAATAGAAGATCCGCATGAAGCAATAATGCGTAAGCTGTAATGAATGATCAATCTTAATTGATTCATTTCTTGAAAAATCAGAATTTTAATTAGCATACTTGCATCAACATAATACTAGTTTTCAGAGTTTTAACTGAAAATTTTAAAGGAATAAGGTCTGCCTTGTTTCTGGACTTTTAAAAATCCAACAATCTCTTTCCAAATCTTCAAAAGCAGTTGTTTTCGGGCGAACCTTTTTCATTAAAAATTACGCAAAGAAATGGGATACAATTGAAGACCCTTCCGACAACTTTGCATGTTGTGACATAATAGAAGACCAGCAATCGTATAATGTGTAGAGAGATTTGGTACTATTTTTCTCTTTTTCGTATGGCTTATAATATTCATGATCCATTTAGTAATATTTTTCTGATTTCAATATTACCTGTGATGTTTTTGTATACTATTCTTGTCGTTTCTAAAGTTTTACTTCAGCTTTTCATAAAAATAATACTGAAATCGTGCAAGATATACGGTTGTGTAACTTTTAAATTTAGTAGAGTAGCGCAGGGGGATTGTTACCTATTCTCTCGTTGTAGCATGAATCGCTGGGAAGAAATTACTTTCTTTTTTTCTATTTCAAATCCGTTCTACCCTTTTTTATTACATTCAACTATTTATGTGTATATATATATATACAACCAAACAAGGGAGAGAGAGAGAAAAACCAATCAGAAAAATACGAAGAGAAGGAAAGATAGTTGGTTCATTCTGACTAGCCCGTATCAAGTGAAGAGGGCGTTACATCATCTTGTAAAATGTATTTAAATTCAGAGGCGAAAAAAGAATGAGATTCATTTGGAATTCGCCTAGAAGGGGAAGAAAGAATACAAGAAAGAAAGAGCGAATTGAAAGAACGAGGAAGCAGTTAGTTGTCTTATGTACATATCGAGCTAGATAACACAAGCAAATATTCGATAGAAACAAGATAACAAAACAGACAAGAAAACAAAGTAAAGGTTCCTTGTTAGAGTACTCTCTAAAAGGTATCAAAAACAATGTAAGGTAGGATACAGAGACGTGAACCGCACGTGTGGGTACGGAGGGTGGCACTGGGACGGCCACACCGCGCGCTCGGTCCATCCACACCTTACTGACACGTGTGACTCATACGTTGGACGGCGGCCGTGCTTGGGATATTTTGGGTGCGGGACGGATGCTGCAGCTCTGCGTGGCTTCTTTTTCTGTGAGACGGCCGCCCCATTGCCGTTCGCTGATGTTAAAAGTTCTCCAGTTTGACATGGAAAAGCGAAGTCAACTTTAATATTTATCTAGTGACACTGATAATCCATCGATCCATTCTCATCCTTTAGAGTCTGTATCAGTAACTAAAACAGTTGAAGTTTTAACGCATTTACGTTCAAATCTAATTAATACTGAATTGATCTCAAATACTGACAATATGGCTGTTTCAGGTGGTGAAGATCAACAACGAAAAAGATTTAGGTTATTAATTTGATAGTAGATTTTGAAGATGATATGAACCAGCATCAGATTTTTTTAGCCAGAAACTATCTAAATTAAACTTTTTATTTAGTAAAAAAAAGTAGAGCAAAAGCCTGTTCGAAATGACGATGGCACTAGTAACTGTATCTTCACAAGATGGTTGCTTTTCATCTAAGTATTCGTTAAAAACGATGTCATGCCAAGTATTAAAACCTAATGAAATCGACTGATATTGCGCTATGAGAATCTCATGCAATCTGATTCGAAAAGATCCGATGTTATTTTAGTCACAAGAATCTGTTCGAGAAACATTAAAATCACTGTCTGCATATGCTCCAACAATTCATTCGATACTACCAGCATCTGCCGCAACGGAATGAGTTTTCAGCATATCTGGTTTGATGTTAAGCAATCGACTCACAAATCTGTTACATTCTCATTTAGATGACGCATTGGCTATTCGATCTGGATTACTTTTTCAAACTGAAAAAGCTTACATGGTCTCATATATATTTGTTTTCTTTTTGTTTTTTGATATTTTTATAAACGATTTTGAGCTAAATATTATTTTGATAATAAAAAAGATACACGAAACATGATAGTGGAAATGAATGTGCGCATTTTAACTCTTTAATATAGTATGGCTTGATGATTATCCTGTGTTCACTATACCAGACATGATGTGCCGACTCTTATCTAACTCCTATGTATTATAGTGTACCTAACCAATGGACATCAAGTGAGCGGCCGTCGGACGGCCGCGTGGAGGTGCGGACGGACCATCCTTCTCACTTGACACAGGCGCGAAGCAGTTCATCCACTCGTCGAAAAGGCTTTTGGTGCGGTGACCGCCCCCGTCACACTTTTATGTCTTACGTCATCTTTTCCGCCATCCACACCTCCTTTTTCAGGTGCAGTGCACGCCTCTGATAGGATGAGACAATGAAATTCATTACCCTTGCAGGACTCTATTAGCAATAAAACAGATAAGCAAAAAGAGGGCACGTGGTTGTTTTTCGAATCACTTTCGACATGAACGTGATTGAAGGGTGCAATAATCACATCTGGAAAGACCATAGACTCGAGCGAATAAAGAAATCGGAAAATTAAAGTATTTTAAAGAATGTCTCCTTCACAAGAGATTGAACTTGCAAAAAGTCGAAATTTCCAAAGGACAGTTAGCAAAACAAGGTTTCACTTGGCAATAAAAAATATTGAAGAACTATGCTTTTTAGTTAAAATTTTCAACCCATCTGATGAAAACCGGCGGTTCACCGTGGTAAATCACTGTAAAACGCTAGCTTTTCTCCCGGTAAACCACAGTTAACCGGCAATATTCGGTCATTGTAGCGGCAGTATTGGTTTTAAATTTAACAATAATCTTTGAATTAAACTAATTCATTTCACTTAGAAAGATGCAAGTAAACAAAAAACATCTTAAATAAAATAATTAATACAAAAAAACCATAAATCAGAAAAATATATGTTAAAACTAAATATTAAAAACTAATCTAAAAATATCACAGACGAAACTCAATGTGAAACTGTTTTTAAATAAAAATTTAGTGATTATATTCTAAAAAAAATAATCTGAAAATTAAATATGAAAAATTAATCTAAAAAGAAATAAATATACAAACAATTAATTTTTTTTTAAGACAAAACAAATGTGTTGAATCATGTGTCAAACAAACTCAGTTCTAAATTAAACTTCTTACTTCTTGCTTGATTGTTTTGTCTAACCACACGAACAAGTAAAGTGAGCGAACGATGAACGAGAATGTGTATAAATACTTGTTATTTTTTTCGTTCTATTAGTCATATTCTCTTCACCAGAAAAACTACCCGGTTAACTTTGTAAAGAAAGGTGATACCATTAAAACAGGCGGTTAACTGCTTTTAACAGCTGGCTTTGAGTAATACCGAGTTTCACCGCTACAAATTGATCCGGTTATGGCAGCATGCAAGAGTATGAAAAAAGTGTACTCTATATACCTCAAAGACAGAGCAGTTCATCCATCGTTTTATGATCATTACATCGACTAGTAACGAGGCGAATGTGAAAGAACGGCAGAAAGTCGACAGTGATTTCAATGAAAAAAAATGTCTTAAAATTCTATCAATTGGCAAGAATGAACTGCTTAGTCTTGTGTCATCTTCCGGTCAGAGCGTTGGAAACCTGTATCGAATGCACTGCTGTAAAAGAAAAGTGTATATGTATCCTTATGAAGTTGATGTTATAAATGCTGCAGCTCAAAATTTAGCTGAATATGAAACATTTACGACAGTATGCATAAATGCATCTTCTACATTAAAAATGGAAGTTTTGAACATACTTTCGTTATCAAGAAAACTAATCAATGATACGCTTTCGAACACATTAAAGATCTTGTACTTTCCCCCGGCCAACAAAGTCGTAATTTGTCCTTCTTATATATTCATTTTCTTAGAAAATTTATATATTGATGTCGTGAACATTATAGAATAATACAAATGATCAAGTTCCTTAGGCTTCATAATAATCAATAGAAAAGGAAAGCGTATACGTTTACTAACGATCTGGACAATTTCAAGTGTGTCGTTTCAATGAATGTATAAATATTTTACTAGCTCCATAACGCTTAACTTGAAAAACTGTTTTTCTTTCTTTCAAGCACATATTTATTTATAGATCTAGTACGATTTCAAATTAAAATAATTTTTAAATAATTATCAGAAATCCTTCCGTTAACATGTCGTGAAAATTTTCGAATTCCTAAACATACGATACATTTATTTTGTCATACTTTAGCTGCCATTTAGATGTATTTCTAACCTACCGCTTGCTATCCAATTCAAATAAGCAGTTTCCTATCATGGTTTAATAATCATATTCCACTTCGTCATTTCACTCATATGTACTTCACTTCGAATACTCTTCCCTTCTTATCTATTTCAGAATCCAACGAACAAAATTCTTCAAATATGAAACCAACAACTCAAAAACATCCCTGAACAGTCTCAAAATTTACACAACGTTTATATCAAAAAGCAATATCGTTTACGTCTTATCTATAGCACAACGAATACCTTGAAATATAATCCTTGCCGACAATCCCAAGCGAAGCATTTTACTTGTCTTCATGGTCGATACAAAGAAAAAACCTGTCTGGCTTGATTGTGATCCTGGGCACGATGATGCATTTGCTATTATTCTCGCCGCCTATCATCCATCACTTGAACTGATCGGTATTTCGACTGTCGTTGGAAATCAAACACTCGATCGAACAACTCAAAATGCGTACAATGTAGCATACATAGCTGGTCTTCCTAAAGACATTCCAATCATACGTGGTTGTGCTGAGCCACTTTGTCGACATGTTATCACGTGTCCAGAAATTCATGGAGAAACTGGCTTAGATGGTGCCGATATTCCAGAACATCAAATACTAATGAAAGAACAAGATGAAAACTATCTATGGAATATATATCGAAAGATCACTGATGTCGGCAGACCAGTCACATTGATTGCAACCGGCCAGTTGACTAATATTGCTCTACTATTGAAAGTTTTCCCTCAAGTAATTATTACATTCAGGAGTAGGGAAATATCGAACGTTGTATCTCTTAGAGAATAGGATAACGAATGAACTTTTGCTTAACTAAATAGTACAACTTCTATGCGTTCATAAACGAAATATGACAAGAGACAGGGAAAATACTCCTAAATAGAATACGTACGTTCTGTGCGACTTGATAAAATAGTGTCGAATATTAAGTCGTCTAGTTGTTTGGCAGAGTTTTATGAGTATATTTTCATCATGTTCCACTAGCTCATGTCCAACATTTGCCAAACATACTTAAATGATATTGTATGAGAGATAACGAAAAAATATTTTTCTATAAGTGTTTCATCTGCATGCAATGTCATCAACAGCATTTTGCTGCTCATCAGTCAATTTCATACATGTGTGTGTTCATTGAAAAGATCGTAGTTACTTATATTTCTATAAATTAGTCCAAAAAAGACTGTTGATTAAGTTCTTATTCTAAGTATTTAATTATCATCTGTCGATTGTTTTCGATCAACTCAAATAAAAACTTAGAAATTAATCCTTTGCAGTTCAAAACAAAAGATTCCCATCAATAGATTAGCAAAGAATATTGTTTTAACAGAGCCTCTCAGTCAACATACAATTCGAATGAGAAGACAAAATTTAATCGTATTGTTAGCAGAAGTTTTCGTTCCTCATCGTTTCATCGAATAACAATCGACTCGACATGTGACTACTTCACTTTTCCATCATGCATTTTCTTCTTTTTTTCTATAGATAAAAAATTCGTTGTCGGAAATTGTTTTAATTGGCGGTTGTATTGGTATCGGAAATATGACACCTTCCGCAGAGTTTAATTTTATGAACGATCCTGATGCAGCTCATATTGTTTTTACTTCTCCTCATGTTTCACGTCTTGTTATGATTCCATTAGAATTAACACATACTGTTCGTGTTAACGCGAATGTTAGTCAACATCTACGCTCACTAGCAACGCCGTTTTCAGCCATTCTTCATGGATTGCTTCATTTTTTTGCTTTAGCTTATCAACAAAGATATCAGTTCGATTCACCGCCATTACATGATCCATGTGCTGTGGCATATGTAGCTAACAAAGATCTATTTGAAGAACAACTGATGCATGTAGACATCGAACGAACAAGTGAATATTGTCAAGGAAGAACAGTTTGTGACATGTATGATGTGCATCGACGAGAGAAAAATTGTGTTGTTGTAATGAAAATTAAAAAAGTCGAAGAATTCTGGGAAATGATGTTAGACGCTATTCGAGTGGCCAATACAAAGAGTCCGGTCAATTTAGATAAATGATTTCTGTATGTTTTTAATAAATGTAATAAAATCATGTTTTTGCATGTTCTTTTTTATTCACGCGATAGAAATAGAAAGATATTTATCATTTTTATGCTAACTGCTTATCAATTAATTAAACACATTTATTAAAACGGACATGAAAATGTAGTGTATAACCAAACGTGTTATTACATTGTACTTAATTCAATAAAACACAAGAAGTTCATCAGTAACATGTTCAAATATTCTAATTATTCTCTATTGGAAGATCAACGAACGAACAAAAATATAATTCCAAATCTTGTTTTTCAGTAAAAACCACATCAAATCATTTGGTACTTTTCTTTTATGATGTAGAATATAAGATTTAAGTAGCGCCTTATCTTCAACAAAGAACGTGCCCATTGCAAATCATTTTGTTCACATCTACTCGAAGAATAATATCTAATCGTTAGTTTTTTGTTGATTATAGAACGTTTCTCTTTTCTTTTCTTTTTTTTCCTGTTCGAAACATACGCAGAACATTGACATTTCCTACCGTGTAAAAAGTTCATTTCTTCACCTGACATTCGTCAGTTAGATCGTCAGTTTCTTCTCATGAATTGAACAGAACGCAAAGAAAGAGAAGAAAAAGAAAGACCGTAGCTGCTTAGGATTTTTTTTTTCTTTTCTTTTTCTCTTTCTCTCGTTCGCTGTCGCTTTTTCATTTATTCTCTTATTCTGTTTTGTTGTTCGTGTGTATTTATCATTATCGGTCTCCATATTTATTCATGACATATTGCCTCTCTACTGGCGTTTTTATACAAATCCCCTATTAAAGCATATTCCCGCCGACGGAGCACGCCAGTGTCCACTCACTAGTTCTAATTTACTATTCGTTGTTTTACTCAAATAACAACAACGAGGTGAGATGTAAGTCGCATATGGTCGTCATTTTTAATTTACCAATAAGAATAATAATAAAAAAAACAATTTCCCTATTACATTTAGGTCACATCTAAATAATCATGAACCATTGTGTATTGTACATGGATGTCCCAATGGTCAACAATCAAATTCTTCGATACAATATTTCGGTGTACCCGTTCATATTGCTAATATTGCAGCAGCTTGGTATAAAAATACAATGCGTACTGATTTACGTCCATCACATATACATCGTGTATGTGAACAACATTTCGAAGAATCATGTTTTGATTTTGTTGGCAATGGTACAAAAGTTCTTAAACCAAAATCATTACCAACATTATTTGATTTGGAAGTTTTTTATAAAATGATATCATTTCAAGATAAACTACAAGAAACAAATAAAACAAATAAAAAAACAAATATTACATTTCATACGAGTAATCCTGAGATTGATGGTAGAACATTAGAGCCGATATTAAAATTAGAAAGTGGTCATGTTAAAACACGTTTAGCACCGACAGCGACAGGTCATTCATTACAACAAGAACAATCTGATAAAAATCAGTCATCATTTATTGTTAATAGAACAACATTAAATCCTCATGAAAATGTAAAAGAATAAACTGGAAAAAATATTATTTAAATTTGTTTTTATTCTAGTTTGAAAATAAAGCATCAAATCGTTGTCATGTTGATGGTTGTATACATAATTATGTAGCTCGTCGTCATCGTGTACAATTATATAAGATTCCACGTGATACAACAGTCGCTCGCCAATGGCTTGACGCTTGTGGTTTTGAACATTTGTCTGTGTCACCTTTGACATCAACGTTTAAAGTATGTCGTGAACATTTTACATCGAATGATTTCGAAGGGCCGACAACATTACGTCCAAATGCTGTACCATCATTATTTACAACACATTCTCGATCACTTATGGATAAACAAAGTTCATCGCCAACGAAACGCTTTCGATCCGATATGAATAATATACGTACAAAGCAAACAGTAACAAATATAAACTATAATAATAAACAACGAACAACACAAATACCTTATCGTAATAATAATAATAATAATAATAATAATAATACTTATCAAAAACAACAAGAACAATCGAATCAAATTCTTTCACTATCACCACCATGTGAAAATTTTGATGACAATACGAAAGAAATGAATAATGATACGAAACAAATAAATGATATTGATTTAAATATGTTTTGTTTCGAAGAGCAACTAGCTGAAGCTCAAATGGAACACTGTCCTGTTAAAGTACGTTTAACACATTGATATAAGATCTTCATGTTAGTTTCTAATGAAAAATATGAAATGATACTCACTATCTTCATTGAAAAGATATAGTTGATCTATTTAAAAAAGAGTTATATAGAGTACACAAAGTCATTAATACAATACTATCGAAAAAGAAAGAAGATACGATAGACAATCGGGAATGAATTCTAGAAGTTGCCATAATTATAGGTATATATATGTTTGTGTATGTATTGCATTCGTTTTTGATAGGCACTTGATCGAACTGATTCTACTAATGGTGTACCTATTAAACCACGTAATCCTGTTGGTCGTCCTCGTATACATCCACGTTATCCGCCAACAGCCCAAACTCAATCGGCACCACCACCACCACAACCACCATCGTCCCAACAACAAAATCGTCGTTCAACTTATATTGAAGATGATGCTGACGAATTAGAAGATATAGATGATTGGCAATTAGATGAAACCGATCAAGATGATACGACACGAGATCGTGATTGGGTTAATCGTCAACAAGATGATCGAGTGCCATGGTCAAAGCGGCCTAATTCTACAGTTAATAATTATCCATCGACATATCAACGTGGTAATAATACAAATTATTATCGAAATGTTCGACAATCAACTCCATTACAATCACAACAACAACGTTCTACAAACAGTAATCAACAACGTTCAACACGTGGACAATTTTATCAAACACAATTTGTTAAACCTGAACCAACACGTAAAGCAACAATTCCATTTCTACAACCAGCTTTTGCACCAAATGCTTCAACACAATATCCACGAGATCAACCCTTACCACGTCTTAAACCAGGCACAGTTAGAACGAGAGGTAAAACAATTGTATGATTAAAAAAAATAAAAGAAAACGTTCAATTTCTATTTCTATTTTTTCCTATAGAAGAAGGTCTTGAGGTCGAGCTTGGTAAATATTTTACTAAACTATTCATCAAATAAATATTTTCTCTTCTTCTAGAACACACGTATAAACGAGCTTTATCGAAATATTACGGTCAAAAACCCGGTCGAAATTTACCTTTATCTGATTATGGAGACTTTCGAAGTCAAGTACGAATAAAATCGATGTTTTTTTCTATATTGTAAATGTCTATTTTTCTAGTGTCCTGTTTGTGAAGATCTAATATTCGAAAATAATATTCAATTAATCAATCATTTATGTCAACATTTTAATCAACAACAACAAAAGCAGCAAAACAATGAACGACAATTTCAATCGAATTCACCATTTGAACATATTAATACGAAATGTTTACATTGTCAATCGGAATTTTCTAATCCATATTTTCTAGCTATACACATTGATGATAAACATATGCTTGAAATGAATGAATATCCATGTCGTATATGCGAACAACATCATACATCTTTATTGGAATTAATAGCACATTTAAATCTTTGTCATTGTGGTTTAGAAATGCCTTATTTTTGTGAAGTATGCTCATTTCGTACATCCATACATGCTGATATGATCTATCATATTGATGAAGTGCATAAAGGTACACGATATTTCTTTTGTCCATATTGTTTTCTTGCAATTGAATTACCGTTCACAATGAATTCATCGAATATATTAAATGGTACATCAGCATATAAACATTTATTACTTCATTTTAATAAAGTTGATCAAGGACGTACAATACAATCGAAATTTAAACATTGTAGAAAATGTATATTACATGTTACATCCGTGAAAGATCATTTACAACGTGATCATTTAAATATTGTCGATGGAATCAAAGCCAATTATTATGATGATGAAGATAATCGTAAATAGAAAATCTTTATTTTTCTTGTTGTGTATTTCAATGAGAATAAACAATATTTATTTTTATTGTTTTAGAAGAAAAACAAAGTGATGATGGTGAACAATATGATGATTCAATGATGGACACGTCATCGTCGTTGTTAATTGAGAAATCTTCAACAGCAAGATATGTTACCCCGGCGAAAACTGGATAATAGATTTCAATTTTTTTTCTCTTTATATGTATATTATAATCGTTGTCTATTTTGTTTGATCTTGTAGATCGAACATTGTTTTTTTCTTTTCGTGTCTATGAGTGGTGTTAAGACATTTATCGTTTACATTTTTTTTTCTTCTTTTTTGTTTCTTTCAAGAATATAAGTTTGCGCATGTCTGTTTCATCTACTTTTTTTTGATTAGCATTAAGAATACACTTTGAATATCAACATAACATAGAATCTGATAGAGACAAAGTAGGAAAACAATATAGTTAACAAATGTGTGTAGGATGTATACATATATATATTTATTTTTTTTTTGTGTCCAGAAGAATTACGTTATAATTCCGAATATCATCAGTAATAAATTCATAATTTTCCACCTTTTAACACTATGAAATAATTATCTTTTCTTTTTACTCAACCAATGAGAGCAACTAACAATGAGTTTTCATTAAATTTAATTCTGTTTGCATATTTATTGACATCACTGGAATATGGTAATTTTTTCCAAGCTTATCACTTAATGACAAAACCAATGATCATAATTCTTTCAATATGATCAATTATCTCAATTACATTTTTCCATATTATTTTCATGCATTCAAAAATATCGAAATTAGATGTTTTTATTTTCTTCAAATTAGTTATATTTCATCGCTTAAGAACAAAGTATTTTTCTATCGTGAAATTAGTATTGATTTATTTCCATGTCTACTATTTCGTCATACTAATTTTTGATAAGCAAAAGTAAATATTAAAAAAGCTAAATGGTAACATTGCTACTTTTACCTTTTTCAATAAGACCTTGTTCGACGTTGTCTAATCACGGACATATTTCTATGATGATAAGAAATAAATTTAAAACAACAAAACTGAATAGTTAGAATAAAATCATTCGAGCTTTCATCTGTACGAATCAATCATCATTGCATATTATTTTTTGTCCCTAGCTCTCAAAACGTCACCGTTCGTGACTTAAAACTTGGCTATTACTAGCATTCTTATTGTTGTGTTTGATAAGAAAAGATTTCGGTTTTTTAATTTGTAATATTGTTCGTTGAAACATCATTTTAATTCTTGTTTCAATAAAGAACCATACAGATCGAAGATTATATATTAAATAGTCAATTGATTATGTATGTAATTGTGACTTTGTATAAATTCCTTACTTTCCTAGAAGTCATAGCAATGACAATATTGAATTTCATTGTAGAGTTTTAGTTATTTTCAGTATTCATGATAAGTTTTCATTACATGCATATATCATAATACGCCATTTCACAAATGCATTAGTTTACATCGGCATCGGTGATTCATACAATTGATATAATATCTTATCAACAAGAATGTCTATTTCAATTTTGTTTGTCTCTTTTCATTACAGATGTTAAAGTGTATCATTCTTTTGGTTTTCGTGTCTTGTATAAATTCTATAGAAGGTGAATGTCCATGCCCGGATGTATCTCTATGTCAACCACTTCAAATCGAAGGTCGACATGAAAAAGTAGCTTTTATGGTATCGAATTCTAATTGGCGTTCATATGATTATTCACAATTGACAACAATTGTCATATGTACGAATGATTTCGATCCTCAACTTATTTGTTTAGCACATTCAAGAAAAGTTCGTCTTGTATGGATTGCAAACTATGATGTAAAACAATTGGCGAATGCTACAGCTCGAACAGAATGGATTAATATTCAAATAGATAAAGTAAAAACAACTTATACGGATGGTTTGAATCTTGATATGGAAGACGAAATTGTTGATAGTAGTCAGACAGCATATCAATATACACAACTTGTTCAAGAACTAGCCGATCTTATTCATGTACAAGTACCTGGATCTAAGGTAATGTTATTTGACAGCATGAAGATTGAATTTACATTCTCAGTTAGTAGACATTGAAATGAATTTCTATTCATATGTTCTGTTGAACAACCAACAGATTTTTTTTTTTCTATACGTAAAAAACACTTCGTAGAGAAAAATTGTTCTAAGCGTTTATACCATAAAAAACAACTGATCATTATTACTAATCATTAGCCAAAAAAACATGTTCAATATTGATTCTAACATGTGCTTAGAATTTGTTGTGATTGATCTTTGTATGACTATTCAATTTCATCTAAAGGTCAGTGTGGATGTTGCTTGGAGTGCACCATGTATCGATGGTCGCTGTTATGATTATACAGGTTTAGCACGTGCAAGTGACTTTCTTTTTGTCATGGCTTATGATTTACGATCACAAATATTTGATTTAAACGATTGCATAGCTTCAGCAAATTCACCGATTGTTCAAGTTGCAGCTGGCTTGAATAATTTTACACAAATATTTCAAATTTCACCATCGAAACTTGTTCTTGGTGGTACGTCATTTATAATTGCTTACTGAATTCAAACGATCATAATTTTTATAATGCTCTAGTACCTTGGTATTGTTATGATTACAAATGTTTATCGCTTGACACGAATATGACTTGTGTATGATATGGTCATTTCTTGAGATATCTTTATTAGTTTTTTTTGTCTTATTATTCATTAGATAATTGAACATGTTCCATTTCGTGGTGCACCTTGTTCGGATGCAGCCGGAGTTCAACATGATTATCGTTATTGTCGACAATTATTACGTTTTAATTCTACGACCGGTCGTCTTATTGATAAAAAAACGGGTGGCATATTTTTTAATTATATTAATCAACAAGATACATATATACATCAAGTTTGGATGGACGATCCTGAAACACTTCTAATTAAATATAATCTTGCTAATGATCGTCGACTATTTGGCATTGGTATGTGGAATGTTGATTGTCTTGAATATGCTGCAAATGCAACGAAAGAAGCACAACAAGATACAATAGATATGTGGAATGCTATGAAACAATTTCAGAATGTACATAGAAATAGGTTAAGAAATCGTATGTTTTCTTTTGCTTAATTGCGATTCATGATTGATTTTTTTCTCACACTTTCATATTTACTTTAATGATTCGATTTGCTGCGGTAATTTAGAAGAAAAAAAAACCAATAACATAAATAAAACATAGGGTAGGTTAATTATCCCTTTTTCGGTATCATATTCATGGTCATGTACGATGATTTGTGATACGTGTAACTAGATCATCATCGTACATATATGATCGAAGATGTGTAAATTGATTATAGATTTGATTTGATAGAATGGATACATTCAACAGAGTCACTTTGATTTCATCAATAAATACTAGTTTTACAATTGTCATAAATTTTGATTACGTCAACATTGATTGTGGCAGTTAATACTCTTAAAATATCGTATGATTCCATGTATATACTTTGGAATTTAGATTAAAAGAAAAAAGTAAAACGTTCATTCAAAAAGAATAGTATTAGTTTTGCAATATTTTTCTTCGATTTTATCACGAACCAGATAGAGACAATGTTTCATAGATTTTAGCGTATAATATAGAGCATAATATTTTCTCATGATACATTCCCAGTATAGTTTTGCCAGATGATAATTTCGAGCTTTGTACCCCAAAATGATAATACTATCAGCCCGTGAAAAGGTTATATCGTTGTAGAATTCTAAAGTCTACATCTGTTTGTATCAAAGTTTTTTCGCAGAACAGATGATGGTCATCGTCTTTTGTATTCTAATTGTACGCTGATACAACTAGCAGTTTACAATTTTATTTCTGATTGTGACTAACATGGAATAGACAAGAAAAGTCTGATAAAACTGTGAACTATTAAATAGGATACAAAAAAATTTAATTTTATCTTAACTTGATATAACACTTGATTATGAAATTAATCATCTTAAAATCTTGAATGTTACTCGAAAGATTCTCATTATCCGACTGCAAAAATCTATTGACTTTAGATTAAATATCAAAACCATTGAGACCGAATGCATATCATCCCCAGAGCTTCATGCTTTTCACATGAATCATGAGTAATTACATAGACAAGAATTTTAAAAAAATTGTCTCCATATTCTGTTAAAGAACATAAAACACCAATGATCAATATTATAGTAAGAAAAGAAAATTTATATTATAACAAAAATGAAAAGAGTTACATGAAATAACAAAGTCAATAATCTACGATATACATCCTTATAGCATTCTTATCGACTATCGATTAATCTTTTTGAACAATATTTCTTTATGTCAAATGAATACTTATTACGATATGAATCATAAAAATTTATTATTCTAAACTTCGACATGTTGAATCTAAACAATTTCATAATTATCTAGGAAGGCAATAGAACGACCTTGTCTATAACATCGTGACCTATATTTCTTTCACTCTTAACACATTGGTATTTATATATTCATTCGTAATAAATTTTGGATATTCAATTATCGAATCATTTATAATAATAATATCTAATATGATAAGACTTTACAAATAGTTGACTGTTAATTTTTATGTCATTTGTGATATCAATCGAGAGGATTAGTCTATGATGGTTCTCTACGATACTATAAAACACAAGTCTGTTGTTGTTTTTATTAGATTCTATCGATTTCTTACGTAATGATCGTCATATTAGAAAACTTTCTTTAGACTTAGTAGTTTCGGAGATAGATTTTTGCAAATTTGATTCGCATCCCTTCATGAACATACATATACTTCTTGGTCAAAACTATTTTGTATTAGAAATGATTTGAAACTCAGTGAAGAGAATGATGATTCAACGTTTTCTATTACAAGAAAAAATTTAGTTTGTCAATATTCTACATATCGTTCTACGTTGGGTTTAATGTTCTGTAGTTGCATCAGATGTTACTCTAGGCAAAAAGAGTTAACGATCGAAAAAGCATTGAAATATATAATAATGATTCAATTCGTTCGACATTAAATTGTAAAAATAGACAAAAGAAATATTATGTAGATACATATTGATTAGTTAAAAAATGTTTATTTAAAATTTGTCAGTACTTATGAAACTCTACTAAAGGAGATTACAGTGCAAAAATGTTAGTATATACAAACGGTAAGCCTAATAATTGTTTCGCAAAATTTTCTTTGTAAAATATCATGTTCATATATGTGCGTAGCTAAGCGTTTGTATGTCGATAATAAGGATCGGAATGATAAGGAGCCTGTGCGAATCTTTGGTTATTACCACTTCGCTCGATTTGTACTGGAATAGGTACAAATTTGACTGTTGATTCTTCTTGTGGTTGATAATATGTCGGTTGATTTCCATCATTACGTATTGTTCGAACAACAACACGTGGTTGTTGTTCTTCCATAGGAATCATATCAGGACATTGTTGTTCGTATTGTGGTTGAGATTGACTTGGTAACATTCGTGTTTCGTTTTCATAAGGCACATTCGTTCGTTCACGATTTGATTTAATTGATCGTTGATTTTGATATGATGGATCATTATCTTGATTATTAAGAAATGGTCGAGTTTCTTGTAATGGTGTTGTTGAATATCCTTTAGGTTGACAATTAAAATCAGTAGTCAATGGATTCGAACGAGTTGAATTCGAATATTGATCATTGGTAAATTCTTTTGGACTACCTAATGTATCCGATGCATTGCCCACAACATTTGGATCTAATTGTAATAATCGTTGTTTTTCATTGGCGAATGGATCAATATTAGCTACAACTTGAGACTTTTTAGCAGTAGCCTCTCTTTTCTTTTCTAATTCAGCTACAATATGACGACGTTTTTGTGAGCGTCTAATATAGAAACCAAAGTAGAATAAGTCAAAAAAATGAACAATAACTCGTGACTAACATATGAATGAACAAACCTTAGTCGACGTAAGAAAAATGTTACAACAAACAGAAGAATCGTGAATCCAACGGAAATCGGTATTATTATAAAATTAAGTATATTTTTATTATGTTCAAATAATTGAATCCTATCAACACTATAGACAGTTGCGCCTGTAACTTCTTTGACTTGATCAATATGTCGTTTGATGGCATCTGAGAAATAAATGAATTATTGAAGGAAAATTAGTATTGATGCAAATTTGTTTCTCTCTTTAAATTATTATACCAATCATGATCTGTTTTGAGATAGGATGTGCTCTACCACCTTCATCTTTACATACACCTCGAATGCTTAAATCAAGAAAACGTGCATCTTGTTTTGGATAACCAACTTCTTGTTCAAAGTCACTAATTATTATAAAAAAATAAAATTTTGTTTTCAAAACAAAAACTAGAACAATATCTAAACTAAAATTACTCACATTGATTGACATCGAGTGCCTTGTCGTTCATCACTGTACTTCATTTCAGAATCAAGTACTTTCTCTAATTTATCTAACATGTCCGGTTTCCACTATGAATGAAAAATAACAAATATTATGAATGAAAACAAAGTAATATTCATTTCTAACAAACCTCATGTATTTTAATATCCATCAAACGAATTAGCATGTATGAACTTTCCGCTGAATAAAATTCGATAGATATGACTATTTAAAAAACTAAAACAATTAATTTTCAATTTACCTGTAAAACTTTGCGTATGACTGTAAGAAAAACATGAGATAAACATCAGGAATATGTAGAAGTATTCCATATTTTATTGGAATAAAATCTAAAAATCTAGAAAGAAAAGTCACATAATTTAACCTTGAAATATGTTTTATGAGATATTGTTGACGGGTGGTTTGTTGACAGGGTTTTTTTTTACTTGCTAAGTGTAGAAATGTAATAGGAGAAGAAGCCGAAGAAAAGGAAAAAAAGCGGGTGTTCGTTTATTTCTTTTTTTTTCCTCTTCTTCTTTACTCTTCACTACACAGTACGGACTCTCCTCATGTTCTGTTCTGCCTTAAATATCAAAAGCAAACAAGAAAGTGCATAAACCAAAAGAAGAAAGAAAAAAGAAAAAAGAAACTGCTGATGACGATAGAAAATCTCTTTGCTCTTTTCATGGTAGATGATTAATATATGCGGCGAAGAGAATAGAAAAAGAAAATAGAGCAGATGTGCCTTTTTTTTTCTTCAATATCCCTAAGTTTTAGTATTTGGTTACTTCTATGTATAGAACGAGGAAAAAAAAGATTGCAAGAAGCATCGATTACGTATTGCTTTCTTTCTTTTTGAGCCCTAGCAAATAATGGCAGTAATCGATGTTGACAATAGCAACAGGATAGCTAGTATTTTGAATGTCAAACATCGTACAAAAATAGCATGATAGCCAAGAAATAATTCAACAATCCATGTGAGATAACAGAAATTAGTTGTCTAGAAACAATAGAAGATATTCTTAGAAAAACTTAACATTTCTTATATCAAATTATTTCAATGATCATGAGAATTAGAAAAACAAACATTCGATTACTGACGTCTGAGACATTACAGCATGATTATATACTTGTGTATCATGTTCTGACGAAATCAGTTGATTTTATTGTCAATGATTGATAGTTTACATGAACAATATTTTCTTATTCGATGTCAATCAATTATTTATTCTGAAAAATTATATTTTGGATACTCGATAAAAAAAAATTGTTTGCCCATACCATAATCAAAGCAATTTCGCTTTGGAGAGTTCATTAAAACGTCGTATAAAACTAACATTTTCACAAGTACATTAAGAAAACTTCGAGTACGACAATACTTATAAATCTGATGAGAATCGATAGAATTAATATTCTTTTCAATCGAACAAGAAGAAAACTATATGTCATGTCATCGAGTCTAGTGAACTGAATCGATTCCTAGAATACTTTTGAACATTTTTTTAATCATTCATCTGTTTGATTAAACATGTATGAAAAAATTGCCTTGAAATAGAAAAGAATTTTAAACAAAACTTATCTTTATAACAATAATCCACGAGAAGAACATTCTTGTAAACACATGTATTTCATCTTGGGCTAAACTGATATGAGTTAATTTCAATAAGCAGACACGAGTAATAAATATAGAACAGTTGAATTTTCAATACCAAATATTTACATCTTACCATAAACAAATGCCCAGTAATTATATTCAGTAGTTGATTGTTTTGATTATGTTATCCATACTGTTTGAATTACATTAGATTAGTCATAGCGACTATATCCACATATCAGTATCATGTATGATAAAATTGCATGTCTAGAAGATGAGAAACAGTATGAATAAAGAATTGGTGTCGCATCAATTAAGACTATTGAAAAAACGTATAAATCAAATATTTTCGACGTGAAAAAATCCTGTCAAATGTAACTCTGCTGCATTGATATTAAAAGAGTTTTATGTTGAAAGGATTATGATTTGATTTCACATGGAAATCACTCAGCTATCTATTACAACATCATGGAATAATTAGATGTTCATCACTTAGATTCAAGCGCACGTGTTATCAACATTTTGTACACATAAATCCAACTGGAAGAACAGTAGAAATTAATGAATAAATTATTGAGTAAATGACTGCTACGAAATACATTCTCACAGTAATTTATGTATGTATTTATATTCTGAGAACTGATCAGACGGTTGTATGCAGTTCTATTATTGAACAAGATAGTGAAGAGCAAATTTTTTATCAGAGAATTGGGTCAAAAAGTACCAGATAGTTTATATTTTCTATAAAATTAGGCTTGACATGATCAGTAAATTGACTTGATCACATCATTGCCAGCGATTGTTATACTGTATAAAACATGACATTGGAAATCAAATCAAGCATTCGTGAAAAAACAGTCGACTTGACAAATCGATTTGTTAGCTGTATTGATTAATATCACCATAACTTCGTGTATTGTGTTCTATATGTTTACAAAATCCGATGCAAACAATGTTACTTCTGTTGGGTGACAGAACGAAGAAAACCATGAATTTCATTGGAATCAAATTCATCTGACTTGAAGGAATACTTTCATCTTCGTTTAGCATCAAAGTGTATCATTATTGATCAAGGGACTTGAATAGTGCATTTTATTTTTAATTTTATGTTCTCAGATTCCATTGGGAACAAACAGTAGAGATACTTAAAATCAAGGTCAATCGTGCTTTCCTAGACCCAATGAACATGAGCTCATGAGAAATAAATATTGTACTCTTTGACTCTCATATGTCTCCTGAGTTTCATGATTGATTGATTATTGTAAGTCTTTTCATAGTTTTCACTTTCTCCAAGTTTCGTTAAAATGATTGAGTGATCACTGAAAATAAGCGATATGTCTGAAATACACATTTGCACCAAATAGAATACATATAATCTATTAAAACCAGACTTCATTAAAACAGTACTTCTATCAATTAAATGCTTCTACTTGACACTTTGAACTTCCATAAGTCACGATATGCTCATCGCTTATTGTTTTCTTTTCCACTGATGAGATCTGTTGCTTTCCTTATCTTTAGTCTGATTCTCAGATTTAATTTGGTTAAATATGATGCTACACAGATAAAACAATAGAGAAAGACACAGAATGCATAGAATCATTCAATCATAACGGCGATCTTATTATACACAGATTGATTTGCAAAATACAACTCTTTCATTCAGAAATAACTTGCTGCTAATCGTGTTACTAATTAGCTCAAGGGTGAAAAGCAGATCCCATCTATCCTGGATACTGTCGGGATACACAAGATATCGGGGATATATAAGATAAAATTCGATGGAGTCAATAAGGTACACATTGTATACAATGAGATTAATACAATCGGTGAAGGGTGGGGGCGGGGAGAGGGGGCTGGATTCTGGTATCCTCTGTATGCACACTGTATCCTGGATCTTCGTACCCCTGGATAGTGGGATCCGCTTTTATCCCTTGAAATAACCTCATCCTGTTTCTCGGATGCTATTTATTTTTATACAAAGCATAAAAACTTCATTTGATTTTGTCCATTAGAAATCACTAGGTTGCGCGATGGAATCTTCACCTTACTCTCTATTATCATTTATAGACCGCTATGCAACTGAACTCATCTTGATCGGAAGAGTGAAAATGTAAATATAAATTCAAACCTAATGACTAAAGCATCTGATCACTAGGTCACTAAGTGAAATCACTATTTCGTGTTTGAAGAACTCGTGCCCAGGTGAATGAATCCCATACCGAATCCGATCGGATCCTACGATCCGATGAAATCTTATGGGAATCCGGGTTGCGGAAACAGTAACGGATCCGACGGAAGAAACTTATTTTCTTATTTGAGTACGAATTAGCATTTAAACCCAACAGTATAGGCCTGTCTGATCACACGATGAAATCCAATCGGATTCCGATAGTAGGATTCGATAAAATCCAACACTAGGGATCCGAATCAGGAATCGCAACCAGGAATCCGATGGCATTTCGTCGGATAAGAGAAACTCCGATAGAAATATGATCGGATGCTTGTCGGATCCAATGGTCGGAATGATTCTCCTGGGTGAAAATGACTGTAATTCATTGCAATGTAATTGCAATGTAAGAGGATTAATCGAAGTTGATTCATTTGTATCTAGAGTATCTGTTCTATTAATGTGTTGCTATGTTCAGTATTAAACTATGAAACCATCTTTCGAAGCCTGGCAATACTTATTCAATAATATCGAAAGCAGGCTGTAGACATTCAATATTGGTACAGCATGAACCATTGAAGAATAAGAATGATTGCTGCTAAAATCAAATGCTTTTTTTTCATAAGACAGTCTATTACTACTCATTCTAGTTACATAGTACCAGATTTAGTTAGTTTTTAAAAGTGCAATACAGTCTGCTCCACTGTAACGACCCAGGTCCATCAAAACGGATATCCGTTACGGACCGTTGAGTGGACACAGTTATACGGACCGTAACATCATTAAAATAGGGCCGTATACGGCCGTATTTTCACAGTATACGATCCTTTATTATGGTGCCCAGAAATAGTACCGTATGCGGAGCCGTATACTGTGAAAATACGGCCGTATACGACCCTATTTTAATGATGTTACGGTCCGTATAACTGCGTCCACTCAACGGTCCGTATCGTTCGACCTGGGGAAGCATACTGATAACCGCAATGAATTTAAATCTGAATCTTTCCATATCGATAGTAACATGACAACTATAGTACTGATTTTTCTTGGATTTGAAAGTCTTTTTGTACCAGATAAGAGACTTTATGTGCAATGAAATTGGTCTATCAGTTAGCAAACCAATCCAGCATGAAACAATTCACGAAGAACTATAATATAAATTTACGACCACCCTTCAATCATACACCAAGATCTACAATAAAAGACAGGACCATGCCACTCTTGAGAAGCTTCTATTCCGACTACATGAAATACAATTTAATCAAAAGAAAAGAAGAATCATAAATCATTAGTTTTATTCTTTTAGAATACATCGGAAGACCGAAGAAGATATTATACGAAATGATCTGAATTTCGGTCAGTTTTCAACATAGGACTGAAATTTAGATGTTGTAATCATATAGAGTAAATCTTTTGCAGGATAGCTGACTGACAAATTTACAAAATGGTTTACAAGGGTGACAACAAGTATTGTAAAAACTTGATCATCCATAATTTCGAAACAACAGACAAAGAGTGCCAATATTGTCTTGTAGGCACTTCGAAGTATGTAAAAATTGCATACTCTCAATCGAACCGTCCTCGAGAATCCCTTAAAGAATCCCCGGAAAGTTCCTGGACGTTTAGGAGTAGAAGAAAAGAAAGATCTCCCCGATGAGTCCACAGGGGATTTCATCTCAATGATAAGCCACCAGTTTGACATAAGTTGCTGAACGCCAGAGGGTATACAAATCTGTCATGACAATGATAGATTTTTTGAACAAAATGGATTTCGGTTGAAACGAACTCAGAGAAAACTTAAGATGATTATGAAAAAAATGAATAGTCCCTTTTAGCAACTATCAATTCTTCAGAAATTCCCATTCAAATCTTTCAACTTCCTTAGAAACTCCTTTGGATTTCGTGGAATTCATTAAGAGATTTTCGACTAAGGAAATGTTGAGCTAAATTAGTTATGCCTAGCTTTGAAATATTTCACAACGAAACAATATTTACTAAGAAACGTTGCTTCATTGTTAAGGACAGAAAACTTCAAGACTATTTTGTCGTTTCTTTGGGCTCTAGGAATTCATTCAATCCAGGTCTGTGCGAATCCTGGTTCCCATTACGACTACGTATAACTGGTGCGTTGAAAATTGTGTCAGAAGACAAACATGATTGTTCACACATGACTTTTTTTCTGTTGCATAATATTACTTCCTTTGGATGAAGCTCTTCCATCATCATTAGATAAGACTAGCGAATAAAGTTCGGCCATGTGCGACATCTTCTGAATTTTGCACAACTTAAATGAAGGTCAAAATATCAGCTATCACAAAGAAGAAACACTGATTTCATATATGTGACTGAGAGCATGCATAAGCTCAGACGTTCATCCATATAGTTATTACACCGATCAGATGATGTTTATCGGAAAGTTCTCAATAATCTTAGCGCTTTTTTAATTGAATATTCTTAAGATGACTTGAAAATTTCCTGAAGCATCATGTTTCAGTCACACGCTGAATCTTAATGATTGATTCAAAAAAGCAGTACTCCTTCTTATTATTTCACCAGCACATCCAAAAAACGAATTATCATTCTCAAACTATCTGATGATTTTGGAAGCTTCCAATTGCAGATTTATACTCGTGCTTGTTCTCGTAATCTTGCATTGCAGCACACGTATTTACCGTACCTATCATCAAGCTAATACGATAAAGGACGAAATCATTAAATTACAAAACCTTATCTCCAAAATATATGCGAATTTTTATTGTCAGTAATAATCAATAGGCTGATTCTTTCTTATTTCATCTATGGACTAAAAGAATACAGTTAGTGTGCTTGAAAAAAGACATTGCCACATCCTTCTAGTACTAAAATGCTTTCTAGAAGTCAATTTTATACTTTCTGAAGACACAAAAATATCAATACATCCAGTTATGTTTAACCTTGCGAAAACAAGAATTAGTGCTGCTGAATCATTTACTAACTCGATAATACGACTTAAAATCAATATTTTAAAACTTCACTCTGAGGATATGATGCATTCAGAAAGAACTCGGAACCTGAATTCGTACTATGTTTCCATGGATACCATTATCGTAGATCACTTACGGTTTTGTTTACTTCGTACTACCACTGCTCATTCAAATTCATTGATGCGCATAACTTTCGGAAATGACACAGAAGCTGGTAAGTTCTCATGAAATATCACTTTTTCCGTTGAAAAGTATTTCACATGATGTTTAGTACTCAGCCATTTTCCTTTTCATATTCTTAGTTACTATTTCAGAATATTCTCGGATATTTATCAAAAGTTCATATGAATCTAGTTATCAGATACTTATCAGGATTAAAAGTAGCTGTATTGAACAAGAATCTCGGTAATGAAATCACCAGATCAATCGTGATTGGTCATTCATTTATTCAATAAAGCTATGATTCAGATCGTATATAAGGCTTTTTCAATAATATGTGTTTTCAATCCCAGCAAGCTTGCTGTTAATTGTGGTTGAACATAGAAATACTAAAAGGAAAATATGTAAAGAAAATGAAATACTGAAAACGCGATGTCTCCAATGAATGATAACTATAGCTCTTTGTGGCCAGCCATCGTTTCCTAATTATTATTTTCATGTAGTTGCGTAGAAGAATTTTCAATAGTCATTGATAATATTATTGAATCTTGACTCATGTAGCTACAGTTTGTTTATCTTCAAGCGATGAGAATTCCCAGCCTTGTTCGGTTTTTTTCATTTATACAATCACAAAAAGAGAAAAATTTACTTCTCTGTGCATGATGAGTACGTTTTCAAAGTGAACAAAGCAAACAATAACAACCAAATACTAGACATGCACACGCATTGTGAAGATTGTCGCCTTCCAGAAGATGAAATGATATCTGTGCGTAAATATCGTAAAAAGGTGAAACAACACCACCTATTCCTCGTATTTATGATGAAGAATGTGCTAATGAGATCTTATAAACAGCAACAATCACTTTAATGTCAGATGAACGAAGATAACGGAGCACATGATTTCACGTATTTTAGCTCAAGATAGCGCTGTTAACATAGTACGTCATTGCTGTAGCTCATACGATTCCAACAGTTCAATCGTTTTATATTTCTGATTCTTATATCATAGGACCTTGAGTAATGATGAAATTTTAATTTCTGACAAGTTGATTGGGAGTCAATAGAGAATAATTCTATTTCATCCTACTGAAAATTGAAAGTTCTCTTTTCTGTAGATACGATTCACATATGAACGAGACATTTCCATCGTGCCCGAACATGTTCTATCAAGTTTACACAATACATTTTATCAAATACGAACAATATGTCAGTACTTATTGCTTTGTTCTTACGGTAGTTAAGTTTAAGTTTCTCATTCTCTCATCGTTTAGCATTTCCGTATAGTTTTTACCTTGTTATTTAATATTTAGATTGAAAAGTCCGTATCATTTTTCTTTTCATAAATTGAACTCCATAGATGTGCAAATCAAACCTCAATGATATACCCAAAATTTGTCTATGAGAACAAATAAAAATGCAGTGAATGCACATTTCTTTTTAACTGTCTAAAAGTTTATAGCTTTTTCTAAAGTATTTCATAGTTGTTTTAACCGACAGATGCACATGAACCATCCCGATATCAGATTATTGATTCAACTTCTTTGAGGAGAAGAGACTCATTTTCACTAAATGTCTGTTCAATATGTAGGTGAAAAAAAACCTAAAAATATTGGGATTCAACACGATATAGATAATCTCGGTAAACGATATTGTGATAACCTTATAAATGTGATGGAATATTTGGATGGATTGCTACTTACAGTTGCCAAATGGGAAAATGATATTTCAGACATTCTTCAATTCGAATACACTGATCTATATCATATTTATGATTATGTCCAAAAAGGGAGCGTATATTTTTCATTCAAAATTTCGATACTCTTCAGTTTGCACATTTCACCTTGGACATAGATAGATTTGATGATTTTCAATTGACTTTGTTGTGCCCAGTTATGCTAATCTGCCAAATACATTTTGAAACATTTTTCATAATATCTATCACAAGAACCTTGTGAACAGTTAATTACGATCTTCGTTGCAACAGCGTTGAAACAGTCAAACACATGGCACTAGATTTGGCAATACTTCGATCTAGAGGAATGCTGCATTTGCAAACCAATGTTCTAATGAGCATTGAAATTTAACCACACCCGACCCAAGCATCTTAAAACACATGTCAAAAGGGTTCTTGAAAATTCAGCAGTATACACTTCCCTAAAAATTCAGTATTTTCCTCGAGAAGAAAGAGAGAAATCATTGACATATATATATTAGATCTCTTGAAAGAGTTAGTATCGATTAAGTTAAGGCCTTTCTCATAGTGTTCGAATTATAGTTTACTACAGGATGTTATTTGACTCAATTCGATGTAGATAAAATGTTTTAAAACCATTTCATGATATTATTCAGAACAACAACATGATTAAACTATGAAATGAGTAATGTTAGGTCCCACGATCAATGAAATGTTTGTCAAGCAGTAAGTGTAATCTATTTCGTAAGTTTAACTTGATGATCCTACTTTATTGTAGTTCAGTTTTATTTAGATGCTGAAAGGTTAAATCACGGTAATTATTACGATAGAACTCAGATCCTACGAAGCACATTAATACTAGAGTTCGATAATATACAACTTTTATCTTCTTCTCAACAAACTATCCCCATTTACCAAAGTTCAATTTTTATGCGTTATGCATCGAATTCATATTCATTGGATCAATGCTCTGTATGAAACAATTATGATCTTCTGAAACTTCTGTTGACTTCGGATCTATTCATCTCTGGTATCCAACCTAACAAGGATCATTCTCTATATCTATATGCCATTTCGACGAGAGGAAATAAGCGTCGAAAACAACACGCTTTCAGATATTAAATAGTTCAAATTATCGTCGATGAGACAAATATGTGTACCGAAATGAAACAATCTCTGTTCAAAAGTTGTTTTCCTATAATAGAGGATAAAAACAGATCAAGTGTTTATTACGAGAAGAGATTGATTGCTCATCAGTATGTTTGTCTCGCCGAGTGAATTCCCTCAGAACATTGTTTTCGTTTTATGCCATCTGTATAAACCAAATATTTTTCGTTACAGTAAATTTATGCTAACATTTCATTGTTTGTGTGTCTGTTCGGAACCTCGTAGTATACTGTCAGTTATTATATTGTTTTACATGCTAGCTGTAGTGAGCTTGAATGAGTTTTCATTGTTTACAACTTCCGATATAAATAGATATTGTACGAGAGCAGTCACCATCAATAAAATTCAATTTAAATAAATGAAATATTGTAGTTTTCCAAATGATTGGAGGATGCCTGAAAACATCATTCGCGTTCAATTGATAAATTTGAAGAAATGTGTAATATCATTTTCACTTGTTTAGTACTTATGGAATCATTCTATTCGCAAGTTACTCACAGACTTCTTTTATCATTTTTCGCTGTTTTGTGTCATTTTTCTTTCGCGCATATAAAAAATATAACCAAATTTTTCCATAAGGTTAGCAAATTTTCTAACATATACTTATAAACATCCGTTGATTTTGCCGAAAATCGATTAGCTTCTCTTGATTAGTAATAGACGGAAGAAAAAGCAAGGTGAAATAGGACCGATATCATATGCAGACAAAAAACAAATTATTTGTCATATACATATGTAGATGTTGCGTCTATTAATATGTATACTAGGCATTCTATCAATATGAGTTGATATTTGCAACATATAGTAGAACGACTGTTTAACAGACTTGTAGATGCCTCACATATTGCAGTGAGCCTTATGATATATGCCAACTTATATTTCTTGCCAGTCAACTTTTTCAGAGAAAATCCTGACTCTTCAGAAACTTTTTCAGGAATTTCATGCTAAGTTAAGAGATTTCTGACGAAAATCCCATTAATATTTACCCTAGTCTACTTTTTCACAATAATGTTGTGTACTCTTCCCATGAGTATCATTCCAACAGCTGGATCCGATCATGTTTCTATCGGAGTTTCTCTAAACCGACGAAATTCCATCGGATTCCTGGTTGCCATCCGACATTCGGACCCTTAGTGTTGGACTTTGTCGAATCCTACTATCGGAATCCGATTGGATTTCATCGGATGATCTAACAGGCCCCTAATGTTGGAATTAAATGCTAATTCGTGCACAAATAAGAAAATAAGTTTCTCACGTCGGATCCGTTAGTGGTTCTACAACCCAGAGTCCCATAGGATTTCATCGAATCCAATCGGATTCATTCACCTGGGTTATTACGAGTCAAAGCTAATGTTTCCGAAAAACTTGATCATTCTCTTCAAAGATTTTTTAATTACTCACGTAAAGAAAAATTCGTTCAAAAACTCACGAAATAATCGTATGATTATAATCGATTTTTTGATTACTTTTTTCATGGGTAATTAGTTCCACAAACCTTGTGTAAGTGGATGAACACGGCCGACCGGGAAGTGGCGATTGACGCACAAACTATGAGTAATCAACGATCAGACGATTATTTCTTTTGAAACTTGATTTTGTTTTGTGCATTCATAGGTGTAAAATAAAACGGTGAGTACATACCTGCATTCCTTCATCAATTTCCCGGCGAGTCTGCGTAAAGAATCGCCAGGTATTCCTCCTGTTAAGCAATTCTTGAGTAAGTGTGAATTGGACTAATCTATACATCTTTATTATTCAAACGTATTTGTACCGATTTTCTTTAATCGGTAATGCGTCATGTTTGATTCAAAAAAGAGTGTAACTAAGCGATGAGAAATTTACAATCATTCAGTTGCGACATCTTTTGGTGTATCATTCTCGAGCGCAACCATTAAGGAGTTTCTATAGTTTCCTACATATCAATGTAACCTATATTGGTATTCATGCTAATTTAAAGAAACAAGCGTTTAAATACGAGAAGTATCGTTCAATCTATATTTGTTTTGACGGATATGACAACAAGATCTGATACTAAAGAATATGTTTGTTTTAAATAAACAAATTACTTCTCAGGATCAACCATAAAGGTAAATATATCTTCATAGATAAGAAATATACGAATTGTTGTAAGTCTAACCAAGAGAAAAATCAAATTAAAGCTACTGATAATGGCAATGAATAAGGATGTTGAGTTTACTTTCAAAGGAATATATTATTTAGGTTTTCTTTTTCAAATATTTATTGTAGATAAGAATGTTCGCCCTTCATTTTCGCATATCATCACTGATAAACTTCTCTAATTGATTCAAATCAATCGATATTCCAAGTTCCTAAAATAAAGAAGAGTTGTAAGACTTCTTCTCTTTATTTAATAATAAATAAATTGCTTTTAATGTTCATAGACTGATAAACAAATTTGCTAGCATGCCACAAAAAACTTCCAATAAAGTAAAAGTCTATGTTCGAACTCGTCCTACAGATATTTTTGCATCAGACATAATTTCAATTGGTCGTGATACTCGAGTGAGTTCATAGTTTCGTTCAGAAGAAAAAGTAAGTTCATTTCTTGAAAAATGTTTTGTTTTCATAGACAATTAGTATTCATCGAGCTGCGTCGGCTAGTGCTGTCGATAATAAAATCAATGATTGGGCATTCCATTTGGATGGTTTATTTCATAACGTGAGTCAAGAAGAAGTATTCGATTCTGTTGCAAAGGATATTGTCGATCGCACATTAGAGGGTTATAATGGTCTGTTTTTTTTAATCTTTTTCTACTGTTGTTTTCAATTAAATTGATTCATGCATGATATTCCAGGAACCATCATGTGCTATGGCCAAACAGGTGCCGGTAAAACTCATACGATGACTGGTTTCACTGAAAGTTATCAAAATCGTGGTATTATACCTCGTACTTTACAACATATTTTTCAAGAAGTCAATACTCGACAAGATTTTTCTTATTCAGTTCGGTAATTAGGAAATCAAATTTCTACAGACTAGGTAAAAAGCTATAGGTTTTCTTTTACTTTTAAAGTATTGCTTATCTTGAAATCTACAATGATCAAATGTGTGATTTACTACGTTCACTTAATTCGCAATCTGATTATCAACAACAACAATTATCTATTGGTGAAGATTCCGGCTTTGTTTATGTCAAAGGATTATCGTATCGTCTCGCAAATAATGAAGAAGAAGCATTAAACTTATTATTCGAAGGTGAAACAAATCGAGCTATTGGTCAACACGTACTTAATAAACAATCATCTCGATCACATTGCATCTTCACCATTCTGGTTGAATGTCGATCAATTTTATCTTCTGATGAAAAATATACTGTATCGAAATTAAATCTTGTCGATTTAGCTGGAAGTGAACGATTAGCTAAAACAAACGTAAAACTGATTGCTTTTCTTCTTGTCTATTTAGATAAGTTTAATTATAATCTATATCATTTATCTTTAATGTTTAGTCTGAAGGTGTAACAAAACGAGAAGCAACATATATTAACAAGTCTCTATCGTTTCTTGAACAAGTTGTACTTAATTTATCGGATAAGAAAACAAATTATTCACATTTTCGAAGTTCCAAACTAACGCATGCATTGAAAGATAGTATAGGTGGACGATGTAATACAGTTATGATTGCGAATATTTGGCCAGAAATGCAACATATCGAAGAAACAGTACGAAACAACAACTAGATGAATAAATCATTTTTTTTCTCTTCATGATACAAAAGGTTTCGACACTGCGATTTGCAAGTCGTATGATGTGTGTTCCAGCTGAACCAACTGTGAACGAAGCCATCGATCCAGTGAAAGCCATCGAAAATTATAAACGAGAAAATAAATATTTAAAAGAAGAATTAGCATTACATAATACATTAGTTAATCGTAATGGAATTTCTTATGAAGCCTTATCGGAACAACAATTATATGAAATTGAAAATCAATGTCGACGATACATTGATGGAAGTTTAGATGAAATAGAAATTCAAAATGTTCGTCAAGTACAAGGTTTGTTTATTTCTAAATCGCAAAAAAAAACCATCGTAGATCAATGAACATGGTCATCTTTAAATCTTTGTATTGTAGCTCTAAAGTAATGCTCACAAGAATACATCAGATTTTAGTATTCAAATACAAATAGAATCTCATCCATTTCCTAGGGGATTGCTAATGTATTCGAAGCATTTTTTTTCATGCTGTTTTTCTTATGAAAAAAACACGACTCGAGATCAGCCGAAGAATAAAACAGCACTCAATATTTCTGTAATATTCATCGTTATGTTCTGTTTTAATCATAATAAAGAGATTTCGTCATGTAGCTACTCAAGTGTTCGTGATAGAAAGAATGATACGAAGCATGTAGCTGGACGTGAACCAAAAAAGAAACACATATTCTTTTGAACACTTGATAAGATCAAGGCGAAAGGTATGTGTTTCTACTTTTTGCTACTTGAATAACATTTAATATCATCTGATATGAACAAACAGTACGATATAAGAACAGCAAGAAAAATATACACTAATCAAAAATCGAATGAGATATTAAATTACTGTCATTTATCTTACTAAGTGATGCTTATTCGAAATGTTATTATTATTATGATAGAAATTGACGAGGGATCGAATATCGTCGAAATTCTGAACATCATTTTTATGATTAGACTATTGAAGTTATCGTCAATTTTTGAAAAACATTGAATTATTACCACCCACTGTTTTTCATGTGTCTCTAGTGAATTTCCATTGTAAACGATTAGTTGTATAGAGAGAAAATAATCGAATCGACAACACATTTCTTTTAACATGAATAGTTAAAGTAACAAGATTATAGTTCTTGTAAATAATTCGTCTCTTAATCTTCGAAAATATGCTTGACAGTTGATTAATTTATTTTTACAACCTATCAAATATTCGTTTAATTATGAATTTGTTTTTCTTAATTTCAGCTGTTTTTAATACATTGAAAAATATTTGCCGGTATGTTAATTTTATATTAAGAATAAGAAATTATTTTTTCTTTGTCATTGTTGCTATTTAGTGGAACTGAAAAAGAAATTGACAAGAAATATCGTGACCGATATGTTCTTACAGATAAACATGATTACGATCAACAAGATGGTCAGAAAGTAAGTTTCACTTCTAGTATTGATTTCATGAAAAATAATAATCATTCGTAACAAAAAATTCTAATATGTATTATATAAAATAAAATAAAAATTATATTCCAGATGGACGATTATTCAGTAACTGTAAGTAAACATTCGCTTTCGCTGATATTAAATAAAAGGCAAAGGATCATATTGATTCATTGAAACAATCTGTACTTTAATAGGAAAGTTGAGAACAACATTTTGTTCTCATTTAACCTATTGATTTCATTCATAATATCATCATAACGACAGATAATTTGTCCCTGCTTCATGTGTGTTAAAATCCTCGATATCTAATCGTATGACTATCTTTTATTATGCTCATCTTTTTCGTATTATCGTTTAGATGTCTGGTACAAGTCAAGGTATCAGTAGTTTGGGAGGTACTGCTGGTGAACTTGACGGACAAAGTTTTGGCTTAGGTACCGCTTCAAAAGATCAACGAGTAAACAAAGAAGCTTTACTTAAAATGACACGAACTAAACGACAGACAGCAACTAAAACACCAGGAGGACAACCACAGTCAAAGTGAGTATCATCCTAATTTTTAACTTAATAGAAAAGTATTATGTCTTCAATATTTTAATTAGTCCTAAATCTAAATCTCCACCGCTCGGCTCGAAATCAACAAGTGTAATTCTTCAACGAAGTATTACCAATGAGGAAGAACAATTTGCACGTGGTAAAGAAACAGCTGATATGACTGACACGAAAGATCAACCGCCAAGGTAGATAAAAGTCAATGTTAACTATTGAATGAATCATTCATTCCATCAAATTTTATATTAGTACACCACCTACTCGAACAGCTGCATTTGAAGATTTTAAACAAACTCGAGGTTTAAATCTGAAAAGGGTTTATTTGGAAAATAAAGAAATATTGGCATCGAAAAAAAAGCAATTTTCCGACTTAGCACGACGTATAAACTTCGCCAAGGCTGATATTGATAAAACTCGTTGTGATGCTGAACGTAAAAAAAATGAACGGCTAACAATGGGTAAAACTGATGAAGTTTTGATTCATATGAAACATATTAAAGTTTATTATCTAGGTGAATTTTTAAATGAAAATGGAGAAACTATTATTGATGAAGAAGAATATGAATTGATTGCAAAATTACAAGAACTCAAAGGTGCTTATCGAACAGATTATGAACAATGGAAAAATCTTAAATCAGAAATAAATTATTGTCAAAATTTGGTCAATCAATGTCAAAATAGACTTCTTCAAGGTAAAATAAATTATGTAGTAATATTTGACAGTTCTTGAACTGATAGCAACTTGCAGAAAATAGATTTGAACGATGACAATGATGATCCTCTATAGATTATACAACGTTTTATGCATATTCTAAATTGTGAAGGATGATCTCATTAGATAATCATTCTAAACGCTTATTGATATCAGTGTTTTGGAACTTATTCAAGTATGAATTCTAGACATAGTAGAAAAGTAAAGCATGAAGACACAATAGAAAAAATCTTCAGAGAAAAAAAATCAAAAAACTCTTTTTTTTTCGTAAAATGAATATTACTTTTTAGAATTTGATATCTGGTATAATGAGTGTTATTTAAATGGAAATAATACTGGTGATATTGATGATATTCTATCATCAAATAAAGCAGTCAATGAATATCAACTTTATGATGATGCTGCTGAACGATTTGAACGAATGCAAAAAGAATTATTATTGTCAGACATTGATAGTATGCCATTTCGACAAGCACATATGAGAACAAATCGACGAGTATGTTCAATGATCGAGAACGATTTTTTCAAGTGAAATTTTTGTTTTTCTAAAATGTTTAGCATATATTCCATGCAGCTAGAGCACAGGGATCGTGGAAGCAAGCTCCAACAACAACAGTTATAACTAACAGTGGGCTTAAATTAGGACGAAATTATCGAGAAAATTCACAATCATTGCCAGCTATATCAGCTGGTGTTAGTCGACAAAAGTCAATGGTTCGATAAAACAAATTATTTTTCTTTTAGAAGTTTCTGATGGATAAGGCGGTTTTAAACATAATATATTATAACTAAATAAATCTATTCGTTGATTCCAACTATGATTTTGTTGAATCCTATCTGATTGTTACAGAAAAAATGTCAATTTTTTTTGTTTTGACAAATGGTGGATAAATATGAACTATAATCGAATTCAAAGTTTAGATTCTAATTCAACAATGTAGATGTTAACATACTGGCATAGAACACAGTTCATTGAACGATGACATCAATGTACATAGCATCTATCGTATACATTTGATTAGTCGGAGAAGGAATACGATTACTAGAGAATGTTGATCATAGTAAGAAAATGTTTTTTTCAATATGACGATGTGGCATGGAAATAGATTCAGTGGTAGACGAGTAATTGTAAATGAAATATGGCGAATCGTCATTTATTGTATTGATACTCAAACTCTACAGATACATTCAAAATAAGTTTTCAACATGTGCTAATACTTAAATAAATTTGTCTGTTTTTAGCTATGCTAGATTAAGCTTTATTGCAAATTTCCCTTCTTTTAGCGTATTATAGTGTTCAATGAATTGTAAACAGTAAGGTATGTGCATAATGCTTTCTTTTGTGTCACGTAGAGGAACTACGACTCGATCATCTGGCGTAGTATTTCTTCATATCGGTGATTTACATTGTTCCAATTCACAGGATTCACTATGGGCTATGAATTAACTAGTCGAAAGTATTCAATTCTCGATGTCAAAATTAAAGATTCAGCCAAAGAAACTGATTACTCGTCTTCGCTGTTTTGAATGTCGGTATTCCTTCAGTGTTTCTTCTACGATTAGATTATTTGAATGTCTATGATGAAGAAAAACATATGAGATTGATCCTTCTAAAATGTTTGGTAATTGACCATTTTTGTTCACTTTCTATTACACATTCAATAAAAAGATCCCTTTTTGAATGTCCTATTTGCCATTCTTCTGTACTCTACAGTCCTAAGTAGTAGTGCTATTTACAAGTCTTTTATTACAGTTGCACACTCAATTAATACTTCTAATCATACTTGGAGTATCTCGAAAACAATTGCGAATTTACGGCAACTTATTGTATTATTATTTAGATTTAACCTTACAGTTCAGTTCTTTTTTTTGAGATATAAATTTCTATTCATATGCGAATACACGTGATATGAACACCGCTTCTTGAATTCTGATTATTATTGTTTATTTTTCACGAAAAACTCCTTCTAAATGGGTTCACATATGTTTATGATCAGTCATAAAATATCGCTTGAAATACAAAGACAGCGTGTATACTCATATTGGAATGCTAAATACTATGTGTCTTTCTGTGCGAGATTCCATGACGAAAGCAACTTTCAAGTATAACGTCACAGAAATTCTTCTTCTTGTATATTTATCTTAGGAATGATGAAAATAATCTCAAGTAGATTAGTATCTTCATACTTCACCGTAGTACATTGAGTATTAGCCAGGAAAGTCGTTGCACAATTGGTTAAATAATTGAGAAGAAACATTCATAAAAAAATACAATTTGAATGTTTCCCCATTTAAACCAGAATTGATAGATTCCTGTAATCATTCTGTAAACTAATTGAAGAACATTGCACTGGTGGACTCATACATGACATGAAAAACAAACCAGTAGCATTTTTTATCATTTTACTTCATACAATGCGTTGTTACTATTTGAGCTTGTCTTTTGTTCTTATCATATGATGCAAAATAATGTTTCTGCTTTACCATAAAATCAACCCACATTGACTTAGTGAGGGCTTTTCTTGTCAATGGCGGCAGGCAACCAAGAACTTGATGAAGTCTCAAAGAAAACCGCACAACAACAACTAGCAGCCATGCCTATTGCTGGTAGTAGTGAGACATCAATTCTGAGTGATATTCCGAACCTAGTTGAAAATCCGCACTATGGCATCATCATCAAAAAATTCGATTATGATGTTAAATTTGAACGTGAGAAAACCTATGCTAGACCACTAGGAGAAGGTCGTCGTGTTGTCATCGTTTCCTGTTTCGATCCACGATGTGATGCTGCTACTGAACTCGTACTAAAACGCATTAATTGTATGTATTGACTTACTTGTCAATAGAGTATAGTAATAATTGATGGGATGCTTTTAGATGCTGGCCTTTTTCTTCAGGTACGAATTGCTGGCGGCCGTGGTATCGACGCTCTACGTTCTTTATTAATAGCTCATTATCTGTTTCAACTGGAAGCAATCGCTATTGTTCATCATACATTCTGCGGATGTACTAGTTTTAGTCTCACAACGATTACCGATACTTTGGCACATGAAGATGGAATTCTTGTTAATGATAAAACATTCAATCCTGAAGTTATAAATTCATTCACAATCGATAATTTGTGCACGAGTGTCAAGAACGATGTTAGACTCATTAAAGAACGAGTGGCCTGCAAAGCAGCTAAAGTGTGGGGTTTTGTGTACGACATTGCAACAGGCATACTCATTGACGTTGAAAAGACTGATTGAAATAAAATTTCTAATTCAATATACTTACATGTACATTGCCAAGAATAAAGAGGATAACTACTGATCACTAGGAGAAAGTTTGGCAATAGTTAAAACTTTTCTCGACAGTCAAGAAATGATGCGAAGCTTCGAAGACAAAAGAATCGAATCCAAAAAAAACCTTGCACTAAGTGAATGTGCGTTAAATTTAAAAGAAGTTGATTTCCTTATCTGTTTCCGCGTTAGCTCGTGATTATTTCAGATCTTGTGAACGTAAGTGTTTTGAAATTACCGATTGGATTCTAGACCAAAACATAATACTAAGTGGTATTTTAACGAACGATTGACATGCGATTCAAAGTACATGAATGAATAATGAAGGTTGAATTAGGAATATATCGAAACGACACGAACGTTTTTACTTAATGAATACGAATATCTATCATTCTAATTGACGCAGTCATTGTTTTTTTTTTTGAAGTGATAATTATCTATTTTATTTTCATAATAAATCTCTTAGATCAATGCAAATTCGAGAAAACTTGAATATTTGTCAACATATGAAATCGACAGAATACATAAGAAGAAAATAAAAGATCTTAATACACTAAGGAATCATCA
The DNA here is from genome assembly GCA_900239685.1 of Rotaria macrura. NCBI lineage: Eukaryota > Metazoa > Rotifera > Eurotatoria > Philodinida > Philodinidae > Rotaria > Rotaria macrura. Next base: position 14,102 of record OENT01001096.1, on the reverse strand, counting down.
ATCTTAAACGAGATGATGATAAAATCGAACGATAGTTGCGTCCAATAAAAATGTCAAGAATTTTTTTAGATAAAAGTTTAGATAATATTAGTTTCAATAAGAGAAAGTCTTCTATTTTTCTGTTAGTCTGAAACTGTCGATCGACAAAATATGCAGACCAAAGTGCATGAAAGGACATTCTGTAAGCCCACACTCGATCTAACCACGATTAGGTCAGTCAAAATACTGAACTCAGATGTAATGAATTAATCTTCTGTATAAAAATCTAAATAGAAAGATTTTTCAGATCTAGATTCGAATAGATGCGGGTAGTGTGTCCTCTCAGCTTCGGGTTTTTACTTCAGCAATAAAAATTGCAGTTCCGATGTCGCCAAAAGTATCGACAATTCTTTTTCGAAAAAAATAATAAATTGCTACTCAAATCATGAATTTCTCACATATGCATTCATCGTTTCATAGTAAAACCGAACTCATTTAACCTGACGACTTGGAAGTTAATGAAGGAAAAAATTTCTACTTTACGTAATCGACAAATTTATGGACTCGAAAACAAAAGGTGGATGGACAAGTATGGATGCAGGATTTGGTGTTGCTTAAAGTGTGCGTGTGTGACTGTAGAGTGATAGTGAAAGTATGAGTGACATCTGTGGTTATAGTGCTTTTTTGTTGATGTAGGTGCATATCGAAGTGGGAATGGTCAGGGGGAAACAGTTGATTTGAATCATTGTAAAAATAAGTTCAAAATCAACCTAAAGGAGTTGAACTTTAGTGATTTTGCATAAGAGATTCGTGAGTCAGTCTGAAAAGCGACTCGCCTAGAGTTTAAAAAAAATAGATATTTTTATGCATTTTCTCAGCCATGCATAACAATCGCCATCTACTTATTTTATACTGTCAAATCAATAACAATCATTCATTTCTTTTACTGAGCGTATAAACAATACACTGTGAACTACATCAGTGCAATCGTTGAACTAGACTGAATAATTGAGTATATGTGTATACACACTGTGGCAAAAGCCACCTAAAAAAAAGACAAGTGCATATTTACACAGGATAATGATCAAAAGAACTGATTTTTTCTTGATGGCAAAGGTTACTTGCAAGTTTTTATTCATCAGTGAAAGGTTTAATAGTATCATTTAGAGTTATTGACATTCATTCAATTGAGATAAAGCTACATTTCTGCCAAAGACAAACTATAGACTTTGAATTTCTATATTTCATCTATTCTGAGATTTTCAAAATTGTGTAATACTTTATTTGAATCCTTCAGTTGTCTCTATTCTATCTAACTTCACGAAATCTTTTTGCACTGAAAGAATCTGAAAACACTAAAGTGACTACAGTTAAAGTTTGATAAAGTACTCATATGGATGGTGAACAAAAAAGCAAAGGGATTCGAGAACTTATTGAAAAATTTTAGTTTTCAGAACTCTTTTCTGCTGGTTGTTTTGGTTAAAAAGTGTTCTATGTTCAACAAGAAATGATATTGTCCGAGTCAAAATACTACAAAACGGCAAATAGTGCTGGTGGAAGCCATGCGACATTTTTTAGTATTTTTACTCTGATACCGTCATTTCTTGATGAAAATAGAACAATTATTTTTCATCAAAATAATCATCATAACAAGCTCCACAAAATGGAATTCGTGAATAAGTTTTAGGATAGGTTTTTAGTTTTTGTGATTGCCTATACTGATTGAAGTATGTGGAAAAAAGGCCAAATGCCGTATTGAAGTAGATAGTACTACATGTCAAGTGTGCTAATAAGCTGCTGCTACACGAATAAAAACTTGGAAGTATCTACTAACATCAGCAAAAATATCACATGATTTGTTTATAACTCTGTAGAGATAGACAGTTTTCTTTTTATCAATTGAATTTTCAGACACACTCTATGTACACTAATTTATTGTCCCTATTCGATAAACTTCACTACAAATGGAAACGCTTAGAAATAATTTATAATAAAATCGAAAGATGTCCTTAAACATTTGCCATTTATTCATTAAAAAAATAGCACTTCAAGTATAAAGTCGACGAGGCGAGGCGAGGAGGGGCGAGTCTCAGATCTCTGATTGGTTGGCAGAAGCAATTCATGCCACTTTCATCATCAGTTCAAATGCATTTGAACTGTTTCACTCAATAAATAAAAGAGAAAAAGATTTTTCTCTCGCTCTTTAAAAGTATTGATTCAGTTCTTTTACTTTTCTCTGTTAGCGACTGTGAACTTACTCAAATTTATGCTTGTCAAAAGTAGAATATTTTATTGATATACATGTTTAACGTATTGCTCTTCGGTGTTTATTCGCTAGACCAATTTTGTCATTCTTGAATAAGGAATCATACTCGAAATGCAGTTATATATGTTAGATAATTTACTTAATCTAATGATGTGTAGTAAGTTTTATTGTTCGTTGAAATTCTTACAGTCAAGCATAAGAAACGCCGTTAGTATTGCATGTTTAGCTCTTTTTACATTTGAATTATTAACAGATCGAACATCTCCGAATGCCCTTCAATATGCAGGTTCTTGTCTCATGAGAATCTAATTTATGTGATCATACCAAAGGTAGTTCCCTTTCAAATTGATTGCAAGACTGTGACTATTTTCAATACTTATATCATTATAAAAAAACAACTACACTATGTTATTTTACAACCAATGTAAATGTGTTTGGATTTTTCTTTCTTGCTCAGACGTAGAACATACACGCACTTCTTCTCAAAAATTTCATTGCACCTTTGATAATAATTTAGAATAGAAACAAAAAAATGGCAAGGTAAACATAGATCATACTGGAAAATTTTTAATGCTTTAGATATACATGTGAACAACTTTGCCATTTTTCGTACACTGACATCTTGAAAATTACATATAAGACTATCGAAATGACAGAACGTCTATCGCACCTACAAAAATATATTAACTCAACAATTATCAATAAAAGTGTACATTTTCGATCAAAACTTTTCTTTATCGGTATAATAGTTATCCTTGTTATTATGGGTGCAAGCACTAAAATCTTACAGAGACAATTTTCATACATTAACAAACTCTGGTCACAAAACATTACTACGAAAACTAACCTAAAACAATCATTTCAACGAGCTCAATCTGTAATCTCGTCAAATTCAGATTATTATCTCACTCGATACCAATTCGATAGTAGACACGTTGCAAATCGCTCTTCATTCAGATTTAATTATTCTGAAAGCAATTTTCGCTCATCATCTTCTCCACCTATCTTGTGGCTTGACGGTTATGGAGATGTACGATGGAATAAGGCAGCAGAACATGAAATATATCTTTATCTTTTAAATAAACAAACAATCGAAGAAAATCAATCTGAAGAGCAAATCATGAATGATTGTCTTCAACGGCGATTTTTCGTTATTAAACAACATCAGTGGGGTTTCTTTAGTCGCTATCACTGTTTCATTGAACAGTTTGGTCAAACATTGTATAGTCCTTGGATGACACTGCTTTCGTTCAATCGATTTCGTGTTTCACAATCACAACGAGATGATTTTCTAAGTGAAGGTATCTTGCGTTACTTTGAACCCATCTCTACGTGTTCTAAATATTTAAAATACTCTCAAATGAAAGTGATTGAATTGCTATTGCGCGGAAATAACAATATGTCATCAGAAGTAACCAATGTGCAAGAACTTCTCTATATTAACCAATTGAACAGCACCAAATACTCTGTATTAAGCGACGCAAGAACGTGGGATTTTGGTTATGAGCACGTACCCATTCGTCAATGGATGTTTAGTCGCAACCGTATCAGTCCAACATACAATATATCGGTGAAAACATTGATTAACCATACCGACGAACATATATATCTAGATCCATCACTGACTAGCAGTTTTCTTGTCAAATGGATGCCAAGAAATCGTGCATGGGGTCAACCAAAACAACATCTACCCGGCAATAGCTACACTCTGACATGGCAAGATCGAGTTTTTACAGGATTTCTTCGTTACATATTCGTACTCTATTTTCATCGTCTCCCACCACGTATCTATCGAATGACACATCTATTAGCCGAGTACTGGTCGAATTACTTGAAGGATAAAAATCAAGAGACTCTCAATAATACGGCTGCTGTCTTTATTCGTCGCGGTGATAAAATGCCTGAAGATTCATTTTGGAAGAAGCATAAACGATGGCGTAATATATCGATGTATGTTAAAGGTTTAGTTGATGAAGAGCACCGGCAAAATCGAACATTCTCATCAGTGTTCGTTTTGACTGATGATGTATCTGTGATGAAATCGATTCAGGATTATTCTAATCCGAAATCGAAAGGAGCCGATGAACCTTATGCAAGAACGTATTTGCGTAATCGAGAAATTATTTATAATGTATTTGCACCACAAGCATGTTTTGATCCATTCGTTCGCATCGGATTCGAGCAGTTTTTAGTATCTGTGGAGTTCCTCGTGCAGTATGCTCAATTTACGGTTGGCCATTCGGATTCCAATGTTGGTCGTTACCTCGAAGAGATTACATACGGCCGAAATCAATTGAAGGCTTCAGTTCAATCAAATTCATTCGTGAAAAATGCTCCAGATTCTTTATAGAAACATAAATTATCGTGGGTGGAATAAAAATTTAAGAGAAAATTTTTAAAAACAAAGTTTAATTAACAACTTCTCACATTTGTGCTTGCTTACAGTTCTTCGAAGTTGATAGCAGAGAAGTCACTGAAGTCAGCAGCAACTCCGAGAGGTATACCATAGCTTTGATAAGTCCAAGAATCTACTTTAGAGAGTGGGGATTTATATGCACTGATCAATAGTTCACGGAATTAACTGAACCACACCTAAAAGTCGAATACGATCGAGTCTGGGTCCAAAGAATTGTTGTATACATAGAGTATATAACAATGTTTTACCAATCATTAATTATCTGTTATTCTTGTTGAGCAGTAATCTTTAGTTTACCCTGAAAACAGGTCTGTTATAAAACAAACATGTTCTTTTGAAAAAATCATAGCTCTCTTAGCTTTTTAACGGCTAAACTATAGTTAACCAACCACTAACAATATTTATTGATGATGGAAAAAAGCCTCTCAACTATTGTATTCGAATTTGACATTGCAATAAGATCGTGTTCAATCGATGCAAAAGCCAGAAATGATTTTCTATTCTGCTTCTTTGAAACATTATTCGTTCATTATTCAATATAATTAATCTAGAAGTTTCATATGCGTAGAGCAATAGATATTCATAATATCCTATTGAATTCTTTTTTGATGAATTTGACTTATTAAAAGACATCGAAATATAACCTGTGATGTGATATAGATGTCGAAAAAAAAGTATTCAAATACGATTTTTTTCATGAATTTATTTGCTTCTATAAGAAACTGCTGATTAATAGTATCGAACAACGCTAATTTCATTATCATATAGTATGATTGGGTGTGGCTTATAGAATTTGGCTATGGGTTTGTCTAGAATTGTAGTCATACAATGCGCTTGATATTGACTGTAGTCAGTGAATCCATTAAGAATTATATAACTAAAAGAGGTCTTTTGTCTTCATTGCTCACCTTGATACTTTGGTACAGACTGTAGCTGTGAAAGATAAGAATGATGGATTAAGAATAAAAGACATCGAACTTCGGTTATTCGGAAGAGAGAACACTAATAGAAATTCACCATACCAATAGCAATATGTCTGATCAGGTGAAGATAATGAAAATACAGCAGAAAGAATTGAATTAACAGTTGTTTTTCTGGTTTTGTCTATTTGAAATTTAGACAAATCGTATCGAACCTAGTTATTGTGTTCGTATGAATTTAACATCTATTCAAGAACGAGTGATCCGTCTGTTTTCGGGAGCTTCATTAATACTTGGCGCAGACATTGGTAAATAAAATTTCGTAACTTCAACCTAATATTATTGATTAATACTTGCATGTATGCTAGCTTTGGGTATATTCATTTCTCCAAAAAGTATACTGAGAGAGACAAAACCTGACGGTTTATCTTTAACGGTATGGGCATTTTGCACAGTTGTATCTATGCTAGGTAAAATGTTGCGTTCGAACATTAATTGTATCGTTAAGTATGCATTTTCATTTCAATTGTTTTGTGCTACGTAGAAATAGGTGCCATATTACCGCTCAGTGCTTCGGAATTGACCTATATGAAAGAAGGTAATTTTGAAATATACTGGTCTCAATTTCTAAACTTTATAGGGGATATATTATACTGACAACACTTCTTTTCTAATCCAAAGTGATTCCCTTCATCGAATAAATATGGTTACATCGCATATTTCTCGAGAGGTCTTTTGCTGAAAACTAGAAGGACTGCGAAAACAAAATATATTGTACCAAATTATATTCTAAGTAAAGGAAATTACATAGTCAACCTACTAATGTATCTTTTGTTTTTCTATACAGTAACAAAATAGTGAAGAGTATCAGCTACAATTTGAACTTTTCAACATCCACTAGACAGTATATGATTGTCCGAAATGTTCAGTATCGTCCATGGAGAACTCAACAAGACAAGTAATATAGTAGAAGAGTAAGAAATATAATGAAATCACTACGATGAAAAATGGACAGAAGAAAAGCTTTGACAGGGAGAGAAACGGTCAGAGAAGTTTTTCTAATCTTCTTAAATGTGATCCTACATGATTCATTTGCATTATTGTTACTTCGTTTCCATTCGTCATTTCGGTAAAATATTTATCACATAGAGAGACTCGATATGCCTACGTGATTGGATTTAAGTCTATTGTATTGCTTCATGTTTGTTGAATGTCGATGGGAGATATAAATGAATACATAATAAAAGGTCATTTTATTGTTTAAGCAACGCATCACAGTAAGCAATATGAAACTAACGAAAAATGTAACACAATAAATAACGCAATAAAAAATTGATTAATTTCAGTGTTGCTCGTAAATACGATGAAGGAGCTTGCATAAATCTACACTTTATAGTTTATTATTACTGGAACTCAGGTGTAAATAAAATAGCCAAATTTTTATAAAGAACAAAATAAAACTAATATGCTACGATGGCCGATACAAAAAGTAAAAACGACACTTAAGCAGCTGATCTGACAATCGAACGAAGGACAGTGACATGGGTGCAAAAACGTGCTGCTGCTGTTGTTGTTTTTTCTTCAATGTCTTTGAATCTATTGAAAAAGAGAATAGACATGTGAAAATTTCTATCGGTAAAAAAATAAAAAGTCTATTAGAATTCTTTAAACATCAGTGCATTATTAATCATTGGATCAAAACATAATTAACATATTTATTTAACACAGTATGCGTTATCTATAACATTGATAGTGTACTCATTAGAAATTTTTAATCAAGATAAAAATGGCATTCATGCATTTCTAATTATTTTTTTATTCATCGAAAAAGCATAAAATAATTAATGAATTTTAATATATGTGTAAAAATTTCTTTGTCATAGTACCAAGAGAGACATAGTATGCTACTGTAAATAATCATTCATTTAAAATGTACTCGAATAGATTAGGTTTGTTTCGTCGTAATAATTAATAACAATTAAAAATTGCTTGGAATACTTTTCTTTTGTTCATAGGAAGTTTGTAATTTGTCTTCATATTTATAATCTCGGTATAGGATCGGTTCATGCTGGCACTGGTGATGCACTCGCTTTTGTCGTTAATTGGGCGAATACATTTGTATTTACAACATCGAGTATTGCTATTCTTTCTCTGGCATTTTCGACGTACTTCCTATTGGGAGTATTGAGTAGTAACTAGAAAAATATGAACATATAATTTATTCCTCAATCAGTTAATTTGAGCCGTGGCCCACCGGCTCAACTAGTTAAAATGTTGGCAGTCTTTGTAGTTGGTTTGCGAGAGTACTTCCTTTCATTTATTACTTGAGGGTGTGGGTGTATATGAAATGAATGTCTACATGTAACTTCACACACTCACCTTCATTATACTTATACTGGAAGAAATCATGGCTCAATGTTATATGTAAGGAAGTCCTAGACGGTATGGTTCAATGTTCAACGAAAGAAAATCATCTACTACGTGCTTCTTCTGAATATTCTGAAATATTGGAACCAGAAGGAAGAGAAGAAACTCATTTTAACAATCACTATGTAAATAACGGTCAAATGCATCCTCGTATCTTATTTTTGTCATCGTTTGTTTTTTCTCTCGTAAAAAGAAAAACGTTCATGGCCGAATAAATGCTTTTACACTGAGGCTCAACTAAATGGACAATGCATTCCGAAGAATTTTGCAGAATGACGACAATGATATTTGAATGCAAAAAAATCACATTACCATTATTGTTTAAGCATTTTTCTATAGAAAGAAATAACTGAGAAGAAAAGCATCTGTCTCAAAGTAGGATAGTGCATGCCACAAATAAAAAAGAAGGTAAAAAAGTGTATGCATTTGCGGATTATTATTGTTTCTATACTATCGATCTCAATTAAATTCAATACTGGACATGAGAATGAATCTGAATATCAATGGATTTATTCAATGGAAAATCCTTCAAATACTCGTCGAATAACTCCTTCACTACCAACAAATGATACGGGAAAACTATGGTATTTTATTTCGAATTGTTCGTCACAAGTGACTGCAATCCAAGGACTAGGAGCTGGAATTAATGGAGATTTATACTTTTTTTAAAGTGAGCATTTGTATCATTCAGGCGAGAAACCAATTTTTTCAACATAACTGAACACAATATGTAAAAATCACTGCTAAAACTTCATATATAATTTGAAATTATGAAGAAATTTATCTTAGTGAGAATTTCTCATAGTGACTTTTTTAATGAAATTTCATTAAAGACTAATTAATTTCTTTCTTTTATAGCTGATGATTTTATTTTTATGACAATCAATGGAATGATTCGATGGAAAATATATCTTCAACCTATTGAGAAAATGATAAATCTAGGTGTTTCAAATATAATATCAACCAACAGTGGTTTAATCTATTTTACATCATTTTGGACTGATGGAATTGCATCATTAGGAAAAGCATGTAGAATATCTAATGGTCAAACAAATAAACCTATTTTAGAATGTGTTGAAAATAATTAACTTTATTATCCATATGAAGAAACTCCACTATCAATAACTGATTCAACAGTTTATTTATTTACTAATGTTGTGAATCAATCAACGGCTGTAGTTAATGCAAGTAGTTTAGAAATTGTTTGGATTGATCGAGGAGTAATTGGATTTTCTTCAAAATCAACATATTATAGTGATGAAACTGAAATTTATTGGATTGGTAATGATGATCATTTTAGAAATTGTAAATGGTAGAGATACACGATTGTTAGATATTTATATTAATTCAGGAGGGAATCGGTTTTATTCTTTTGATCAACAACAATCAGTAATTGCATGAGTATGGCAAAATTTTCATAGTACAACGTCGAATGGATCAGTTATTGTTTCTGGATGAGACGCTGATGCAAGCGGTGATTTTCGTTTGCTCTGGCAATGGAATGAACCACATCCAAGCTCTGCTTAATCGACTCAACCGATTGTCAATGATCAATTTGGTATCATTTTTATATATCTATTCCTTCATTTACTTATGGTATTGATCAACTTGGAATAACTTTATGAAAAACTCAGAGTTTCTCAAGATGAAATAAATCAATATAATCTTATTTCAAGTTGTCTTGCTTTAAATATTGAAACACATATTATACATGTTCTTGTATGTTCATCTTCAGTTGACCAAGGAAAACGTCTCTCAACCATTTTTCTTGCTCGAGTTCATGTGAATAATGGTCAATTATTAAATAGAATAAATATTGATCTTCCATCAAATGCAAAAAGGAATGCACATTGTCCAATACTTAATGGGAACAAAGCCTTTTATATATCATGGATTATGGGAAATAATTCCGATTTAATATCATTAAATTTAATGGGATTTCCTCAAATGAATTCTTAAATTATCATTTAACAAATATTTAAAAAGAAAACGACTCAATTTTCAATAATTCTTTTTTGAAGATACTTATTTATTAAAATATTATCAATAAAATAAATACGAATATATAAAATCTAATATATGATAATTATCTTATCGACTGATAAAATTAACATGTCTTGTTTTCATTTTTCATTTTTTAGATAACAAAATCTTTTCAACAAAGATGATGAGAGTGAGGGTGTTTTTGTAAGCAACCTACGACGCGTTTCTACCTTGCTTCTCCTACTGAAAATTGGGGGCAGCAATAGAAATTTATGACTTCCCCGATATTCCCATATTCCAGTACTTGCTAGACAAACCTGTAGGCACTATAGAAATGGGCAGTGCAAACTGAGCTTTTTTGGGGGAGGAGGGTGTGGGGGTTACCGCGAATATAAGATCAATTTGGAACTAGAGAAATACTGAGGTTAAGTAAGCTCACACCCCAACCATGCCCACGACCATACCTGACCAACACTAGGATTAGCCACGATCTCCCAAACAACACGTTCACACCCTTAACTCAACCACAGATCTCCACTGGCACAGAGATATCCAAAAGTCAAACTCCACCTCTCACACTCTTCTTCTCACCAGCCCGCAGCCTAGCATGACGAAAAAAATGAATAGAAAGAGTCACTACTCAGAACCAAACAGAAAAAATCCTTGGTTGCTCGAACAAATCACATGTACATTTTAATCCAATAAAAGAGAGGGAACGCTAGAGAGAAGGAAAAAGAGGGAGAAAGAAGGTGAAGAACTCAACAAAGAGAGATGCTCAAAGACAGGCTGCAGGAGATCAACTGGCTCATAGTCGAAGACGAACAAGAGAAATACTTACGGAGGGAAGAACAAACAAACTTGAGGTTACTAAGAGGACAGAAGCAGTGGTCGCGATAGTATGTGCATGACAGACCCAAGTCGAATCCTCACGATCGTTAACGACCATATACGTCTTAATACGGCAGCCGTGACCGTATTTATTCGTAATTTAGCGTAGTACATGGTTCAGTATTACGACCGTATTTCTCCAGATCGTGTACGGTAAAATACGATCATCTAAGGAAACAAGAAAATCGCCGTTTATCATCGTGTTGATGAAAACCCTATACTTCGTCGTGCATCGATCGTTTACGGTAAAATACGATCTATTACTAAGGTCGTTTGCGATCGGAAACGACTGTATTGCTCCTTATACGCCATGAAAAAATACGATCGTATTACTGAGCCATGTGCTACGATGAAATACGGTCGTGTGCGCCATTGTATAGGATCGAAAACGCTCGTTCATTGAGTCCGTAATCATCGACCAGGGGAAAAAATGAGAATTTGGGGTTGGCCATCCCAATTGCTAGAGTGCCTAGATATCTATATACAAGAAAGAAATAGAACGACAACAACGTAAAAGATGCATATGTGTGACGTCACTTTTTACAGTAGCTAATTTGATTACTAAACAATAATATAGCCAGTTTTACAATATTGTACAGATGTCCAGACCACTAATTTTTAGCTGTGAAGCATTTTTCTGCATTTCTTCTTCTTCCTCTTGTGTCATATTATTGAACTGAAGTTTGATCGTCTTCAAAGTTCGATTCGTTCTTAACATATCAGCCAGCGCCAATGCGCCATCTTTACCAATTTTATTCCACTTGGTACATAGTTCAACCAAAGCGTTGTTTTCTCTGAGTGCATTTGCCACTATGGTGATACCACCATCGCCGAGATTATTATCCCCGATATCAAGCCATGTCAAAGATTGATTCGTTTGTAACATTTGAACAATGGATGGAAGCCCTTTTATGGACATGTGCGTTTGATAAATGTCGAGACTATGTAATGTTTCATTGATAAGCAAAGCTTCGCAAATAAATTTGATTCCTTCATTTCCTAGTCTGTTTCGACAAATTTTCAAAGATCGTAATGTTTGGTTTGATTTCAGCATTTCACCGATAGCCTCACATCCAGAGCTGGTAATGCTGTTTGAAGACAGATCTAAATCCTGTATACTATGATTGGCAATTAATGCATTAACGATCAACTTGCAGTTCTTATCGTCCATAGAACTTGACATGCATGACATGGTGAGCTTAGTTAGAGTTCGATTCATTCTTAGAACTTCAACAAGAATTTTTATGATGTGTTCACAGTCAGATTCGATTTTCAACTCCCTTATACGTTTGTTTTGTTTTAAAGCCGAGACAAGACGTTGCAAGTCGATACGAGATAATTTTTTCGCATCCAATGTTACACTGTTATTTGAAAGTAACTCAGATATCAGTACGGACTTTTTCCCAGTTTCTGTTTCCAGTGTTACAGTGTCAGAGAATTGCACTGAGGAGGACACAGTCTTTGGTACTAATGAAGTTTGTACTTCATTTCGGTTGACTACCGGTGGAGAAATTGAACTCTCATTTGACTTTGTGTTTTGAAATTTATTCAACAATGTAGATGAAGTCATTTGCTCTTGCTTGTCAGTCGCCATTGTTGATTTTGTTTTAAGAAGAATAACATTTGAATCGTCGAGTAGAAGCTCTTTGATTATTGTATCTTGTTCATCTAATATGTGTATTGGAGCACCATTAGAATGAATAAACTGTTCGTTTTCGGATAAATCAAGTAATCGTGCATCCAAAAGTATGCGTAAATGTGTGACTGGTAATGAACAATCAATGCCCAGTGTCAGTTCAGGTATGTCATTCCGTTTAATAATATATTTAGGTAATTGTGAGGTCCTCTGGAAATAGTTTCCCATAATTTAGAGGTTGAATGTGACGATGACACTGCTTTTATGTTAATAATAGCACTGTTGAAAGAATTTGCTATCGCCTTTGTGCTTGGCACCGTTTTCTTTTACAATTAAATATCAAAGAATAAGAGTAAAAATATTACTGCGTGTGGACATTCGGGTCGATACCATAGTTGACTAATGCTGAAATATTTTTGTTTTTTCATATAAAAGCCTTATTCATCGTAACAATTCGAATTACTCATACTCGTAGTAAACAGAAAAATATCATCATATTACCATTGACGACATGGTATACTATCAGACTCCCATGACTCATACTTTTATTGGCAAATTATGAAGCTAGTTATGCACTTCAATTATATATCCCTCGCTATGAATTCTAATTCATGATTCAGGCATCAAAAATTCTAAATTTTTTTGCAACCGAATGAAATGCCTCTCCTCATCAGGATCTGCCTGTAAACTTGAGCTTTAGATGGAAAAAATTTGGATTGTGTTGCACTCTTTAATTGTCACCATGGTGTTGTCCTATTGGTTGCTAAATCGTTTCCATCAGTCACAGATGAGGTAAGGCTTTTGTTTAGTTGCATTGTTATCTGCCAGTTTTCAATATTTGTTTGTCGAACTTAATGCTCTAGTTCTATTTAATTTATTTCAAATTTTTGTTTCAACTACAACGTGCCACTATGTTGCCGAATTCTATTCAACTGCTCTATTTTTATTTTAATATTGTCGAATGTTTGTGTATACTTATTTATATTTGATACATCAGTATCTTCTTTTTTCACACATCAACAAATACTGGGTATGACTTATGCATTTTTTACTTGTTTTCTTTCATATAATAATAAAATCTTTGTTCAATTAATGAACGTTTAAAAGTATGTTATAGTACAAATGATGTATATTGAAATTGATTCTCTTGTCAGTCATTCTACTACTATTGATATTCCGCTCAGCCCGGTTTTGTCTTCACAGTCTTTTTTTTGAGAGATCAACGTTCTCTAAGCACTGATGCATATAAATTGTGAAGCTGATGTTGCAGCCTTCAATAGTTATTATTACATGATTATATCGGTCTCTCTTGAAACTGACCTTCTTCGAGGTACATTGTTAGTGAAACAGTAGCATCTAGTAATGAGAATATAATAGTAATGCTACTGTATTGTTTCTCGATTATATTATGCTGGAATTTTCCCGATATATTCATAGGGAAAAGCTAAAATAGATGTTACTGTTGAGAAGTGCATCTTATATGAATTTTACGAACAAAGCATCTTCCCAGGCAAGCAAAAGACGGGTAAAAAGTCTAGTCGAATTTCTAGTCATGACGGAGCGACCTGTCTCGTCTTTTTCTCAAAA